>PVJS01027412.1:0-25000 GCA_004027185.1 Glis glis | reverse complement strand
CCCGGGGCGGCCTGTCCAGGCAGTGGAGACCAGCCTGCACCTGCAGACTGCCCATCCTGGCCATGGACGCGGGAGTGGAGATCCCTTCCGTTTAGGAAGGAGACCCTAATATCCGCGACAGCTGTCTGGGGAGTGTACCCAGTGAGATAGTGTCTGCCACTGCATTGCCACCTTTCTCTCTGTGACTTGAACACCCCTCTCTTTAGCTCTGTCTCAGCGTCTTTGCAGGGTGATATGGACTAGAAACATCTATCTTTCTTTTCTGGGGATAGATGGCTTTCTGGCTTCCCATCTTCGTCCTCTTTGTGAGTCTCTGAAACATTCTTTTGTGCCCATTTTTGAGAATCGAAAAGCATTTGCATTTGTCACTAGGTGAAGAGGAAGGAGGAGAAAGAGGCAGAGGAAGGTTTGAGTTGGAAGCAGGGAGGATGTTAGAGGATCTCACCTGTGCCCCGGCAGCTTCCGGGTTGAACTGTGGGTCAGGGGATACTAGCGTCCTTCCTCCACGCTCTGCATTGGCGGAGCACCATCTTCCCTAGGAAAAGACATCTTGCTTGATGACTTGGTTTGGACCACAGAGCCTTCCTCCCAAATCGTGTGGCCCTACCTTCATTCCCATTTGAGTTCTCATGGACCTTAAAGATGAATGTTAGCCAGGCGTGGTGACGCACACCTGTAATCCCAGTACTTGGGAGGCTGAGACAGGAGGATCGCAGGTTCACGGCCGGCCAGCCTCAGCTACTTAGTGAGGCCCTCCACAACTTAGTGAGACCCTGTTTCAAAATAAAGAATAAAAAATAGGGCTGGGGGTATAGCTCAGAGGTAGAACGCCCCTGGGTTCAATCCCCAATACCATGCACACTCACACAAATAATAATAATTTTTAAAAAAGATACATGTTGCTGTTCAAACAGCAAGAAAGTTCACAGAAAAGCCTTTAGGTAGCATGTGCAAGGTTTTGTGGTTGTTGATGTTGTTTCTGTCACTTCCAGCGCCCAGAGGCCTTTCACGGAACCCCCAGGACCTGGAAATGCACAGAGGCAGTCTCCCTGGGCCGCAATACTTAACACTGTAAATAGAATGAAAGTTGAACATCCTAGGAGAGCTGAGGCGCCCTTTCAGAGCTCACGGGCCTTTTTGCAATCAATTATGTGTGAGCAGCCGGAGTCCTCGCTCTGCGGATGAGTTGGTTAGTCACCACCTTCGTGGGCTCTCAGGAGAACTCATGGAGATGGGACATGTCACCAGGCTGAACTCAAATAAATCATTTGTCCATTTAGATTAAATTTGTTCTCTGGATCTGCACAACCTGCTGGTGGGAAGTTACTTTCACTGTAGGTATACCTATAATATGGGAGTGGCAGACAGACTCCCACAGTGGGCTCAGAGCGTGTGCTGGGTTCATGAGGAGCTTTGGGGTGATGTCCAGAGGCACTTCTGATTCTTTTATTATAAAGCGACTTAAATCATAAGATAACAAGAGGCAGGCATGGTGGTGCACACTTGTAATCCCAGTACTTGGGAGGCTGAGACTGGAGGATCCAGGTTCATGGCCAGCCTCAGCTACTTAGTGAGGCCCTCCGCAACTTCGTGAGACCCTATTTCAAAATAAAGAATAAAAAATAGGGCTGGGGGTGTACTTCGGAGGTAGAATGCCCCTGGGTTCCATCCCCAGTACCACACACACACAAAAAAATAAATACATAAATAAATAAAAAATAAAAAGAATAAAATAATAGGGCTGGGGGTGTAGCTTGGAGGTAAGATGACCCTAGGTTCAATCCCCAGTACCGCAAAATAATAATAATAATAATAATAATAATAATAATATAACAAGGCATGGTGACTTGTACTGCAATATTGGCTCTTTTTTTTTTTTTTGGTGGTACTGGGGATTGAACCCAGGGGCATTCTACCTCCGAGCTACATCCCTAGTCCGATTTTATTTCTTATTTGGAAATAGGGTCTCGCTAAGTTGCTGAGGGTCTCACTGAGTGAGTTGTTAAGGTTGGCCTTGAACCCATGATCCTCCTGTCTCAGCCTCCCAAGTACTGGGATTATAGATGTGCGCCACCATGCCCGGCTTTTCACTTTATATCCTTTTGTTCCACTTGAATTTTGAACCAAGGAAATGTATTACCTATTCAGAAAGCAAATACCTAAAATTAGGATTCACATAAATAATGGATTCTTAGAGTAATCTTACCTTCAGAAAACTCTTCGTTATCTAGAGCAGGGCTGCCCCATAGAATTTTCTGGACTGGTGGAAATATCCTATAGCTACACCATCCCACACAGCCACCCAAAAGATGGCTTGTACAACTCAGGCTAAATTTTTAATTTAGTTTCATTTGAATGGATTTAATTTTTTTTTTTTTTGTAGTACTGGGGATTGAACCCAGGGGCAGTCTCCCTGCAAGCTACACCCCAGCCCTAATTTTTATTCCTTAATTTGAAACCGGGTCTCACTAAGTTGCAGAGGCCCTCACTAAGTAGCTGAGGCTGTCCACGAACCTGCGATCCTCCTGTCTCAGCCTCCCAAGTACTGGGATTACAAGCGTGCGCCACCACACCTGGCTTTGGATTTAATTTTCAATAGCCACTAGTGGCTAGAGGCTGCCACACAGAGTGGGTATAGATCTAGACCCTCTCCCCTGTTTAGATGTGTTTTAGGAGAAATTGTTATTGTTTAGGCTCTGGGGCAAAATTTATTGCTCTAAATCCAAGAAAATGCTTACTTTTTTTTGGCCCTTGAATTCAATACCATCACATATTTCTCAAAACGAGTGACTATTCAATTTGAAAAATCCCCTTTATTACCCAAGGAAATCATACTTATGGACACTTCATCTTCTTTAGTCTTGCCTATAGGCAGCCTATATTTGGGAGGCCGATTTTCTCTTCATGACACAAACCCTGTTTGTGTGTCCCCCACTCCCCCCAGTTAACGTGCTGGGCACTTTGTTCCCAAGCCTAGCAGCTGTTGTGAGACAAGGGGACAGTTTGCATTCTTAGCCAACAGCTGCCAGAAGCAGTTCTAATCTGGTTTTGGCAGGAAATAGCGCACGAGGGGAAGCCAAGTTAGGAAAAGCTTGAAAAATAAACAGAATGACTTTGGATGCCACTAATATGTAGTCCAGTTTCCGCTCAAGATTGCCCTAGTAACTGGTTAACAGGACTCGGCTCTGAGCCGTTCCGGGCAGGACTCTATCCAACCGTGTTTGCGATGCAGGATCTAGTTCAGGGCCTGGAAGAGGCTAATAGGAGGTTATTATTGTTGTTATTTTTAAAAGGAGTAACTCTACCGCAAATTTGTTTAATTGATTTAGTTAAGAGCCGAAAACTATTGCTTCTCCAAGATCAACAGCTCATAATTAGTGGTTATGGGTCCCTCCTCCCCTCTCTCTTCTGCCACACAATGTCGCCCACCCTCTACTCTAAAGAAAGACATTTGAACATTCCTTCCACATTATTTATGCATCCATTCTGCGACCCAGCTTATTTTTGTTGTCGGCAGGGAAGAAAATACATTCTAATTCAGTCTCATTTCTGCCATGTAAGAGCTTTAGGAAGGCAAAGGTATAGGTGTACACGTGGGACCTTTTTGACATAAAGGCAAAGAAAACAAATCCTCAAGTAAGTTGAAATAGCAAAGTTTTTGTCTGTAAGGATGAACTTAAAACCTTACCTTCGAGTTCCCGATTCTTCTTTATGTGAATTTCTACCTTCTTTTTTTTTTTTTTTTTGCAGTACTGGGGGTTGAACCCAGGGGCATTCTACCTCTGAGCTACACCCTCAGCCCTATTTTTTATTCTTTATTTTGAAACAGGGTCTCACTAAGTTGGGGAGGGCCTCACTAATAGCTGAGGCTGGCCGCGAACCCAGATGCTCCTGTCTCAGCCTCCCAAGTACTGGGATTACAAGCGTGCGCCACCACACCCGGCAACTTCCATTTTCTGTAGAAGATCCGGGTAGCCATGCTCCTAGACCCTCCAGAGGAGTGGGATGTGGGGTGCTGTCTGCGAGGAGGGGTCTGCCCACACACTGGGTTCAGCCGTGTCTGGTTTTCCTTGCAGACCTTCACGGCCTGGTGCAATTCCCACCTGCGGAAGGCCGGCACTCAGATAGAGAACATCGAGGAGGACTTCCGGAATGGCCTCAAACTCATGCTGCTTCTGGAAGTCATCTCAGGTTGGTGTGCCCACCCCAGCCCTGCCCGTGAATGTGTGATCAACAGCTAAGCACCTGCGTCAAAATACATCAAAAGTTCCCTCTGGACGCGGCTGGGCAAGAACATGGTGTAACTGGCAAAGAAAACCTTTCCAAAGAGCAATCTCCCTGATGTCGCTTTTCTGTTCTAAAAAAGGAGTGAATTCAGCTGGGCGTGGTGGCGCACAGTTGTATTCCCAGTACTTGGGAGGCTGAGACAGGAGGATCACAGGTTTGAGGCCAGCCTCAACAACATAGCGAGACCCTGTTGCAAAATAAAAAATGAAAGCTGGGCTTGGTGGCGCATGCCTGTAATCCCAGTACTTGGGAAGCTGAGACAGGAGGATCTCAGGTTTGAGGCCAGCCTCGGCATCTTAGCGAGGCCCTCCACAACTTAGCAAGACTCTGTTTCCAAATAAAAAATAAAATAGGGCTGGGGATGTAGTTCGGAGGTAGAATGCCCCTGGGTTCAATCCCTAGCACTACAAAAAAAAAAAAAAAAGAGAAGGACTGAATGCTGTTTGAAATGGACTTATTTAATAATGTTTAGATAGACCACCTTGAAGCAAAATAAGAGAAGAAAAAAAAATGACATGTCACCGTGCACCCTGATGCCCTCTGTGTTCTTAGTCCGGCTATCATGGGTTCTAGAAATCATCTCATGTCCAGAACGCCAGTGTCTGGTGAGATGGGTCTGCATGCATGAGATAAGATCCCCGTGGAGTCCTGACTGGCACTGGGTTTCATGTGTCTGGTGTAGACATAAGCTAGATGGATCACCCCAAGAGAAGCGTGACGGAGGAGTCAGTCCTGATCCATATATCTTCATAACCAGGTGTCTGAGGCCAGCCCTGGCAGCGCCTCTGTGGTTTGAATTAGGCCACCCAACTTCCTCTCACAGCTAGCCAGCAACTCCGAATGCCCCAGGGACGCTACCCGGCTTCTCTCTTTACCCATGTGAAAGTTGGCTTATGGGCCAAACTGGACTCTCCTGGCAGGTCTAAAAAAAAAACGTATGATCCTTAAAATTATGGCTCCTCGCTGGTCTGATTGATTTGGGCCAACGTTCCTTGTACCCTGTGAATTAGAGAAATAGAGGACAGGCTGGAAATAGTTGGGTAGCCATTTCTGCTTGTGTCTTTGCTTGTTTTTGAGATTGGTGTCTCCCAGTGTTACCCAGGATGTTCTGAGCCCCCAGGTTCCAGTGATGCTCCCGTCTCTGAATTTTGGCCTCTTGATTCTGCCCAGGGGTGACTCTCTCTCTGCCCGCACTGTGTTCTTTTCATCCTGCAGGGGAAAGGCTGCCCAAACCTGACCGAGGAAAGATGCGGTTCCACAAGATCGCCAATGTCAACAAAGCTTTGGATTACATCGCTAGCAAGGGGGTGAAACTGGTGTCCATCGGGGCTGAAGGTGAGGGGTGCTCAGGCCCAGCCTGGGACTTGAATTTGGCCTCCCTTCTACCATGTTTTGTGGCCACCTAGCGCGAAGGGCTCTGCTGGGCACTGAGCCGACGGACATGAGAACAAATCGTACTACGAATGAGGGGGAACCAGGCTCCAGGCTTCTTTGTAAAGAGTAGAATCAACCCCGGGCTTGGTGGCACACCCTTGTAATCCTAGTACTTGGGAGGCTGAGACAGGAGGATCACAGGTTTGAGGACAGCCTCAGCAAGTAGTAAGACTCTTATCAATTTAGTGAGACCCTGTTTCAAAATAAAAATCAAATAGGACTGGGGGTGTAGCTCAGAGGTAGAATGCCCCCGGGTTCAATCCCTAGTACCTAAAACAATAAAATAAAATAAAGAGTAAAGTAAAAAGTGTGCATGTATGTTTGCATCACTTTGAATCACACTATGATGTATAATTACAATGCAACAATAAAAGTATATATATAAAAAAGAGTCAAATATAAAGCTATGTCTTCTTCCAACTGATTATAGGAATGAGAAAGGATGCACACATCCCAGCTACTGGTAATAGGGACCAATTAGTAGGAAGGAAGTGGCCCCTGGTTCTCTGTGGGAGACTGGGAATCCAGGGGGGTCTGGGATTTGGATGAGCAAGCACCTCATTTTGTGTAACCGAGTCCTGCTTGTGCCAGCTGGGGAGGGAGGGCTGTAGGAAGACACAGAGTAGAGACAACACTGTGTTCTCTGTATTTGATTATTTAAAACCTTAGCTCGTACAGTCTTAAACCTTTGGAAACTCCTGGGTGGTGTTCAGTGGTAATGCATATGCAGGATTTGTGCTTATTATTAACTCGGAATTCATTTAAACTGGAGACACTTGGTTATAAATACCACGTTTATAACCAGACACACTGCGATGCTTATAAAAAAACACACACACGGGTCTTCCCATATGTATACTTCCCCAGCAGCTCTGAAGTTAAAACTTACACACAGGAAAAAGCTCTGTACCGATGGCGGTATCTTCCCGTGAACTTGTTGTTGTTCTCCTCGCCTGCAGAGATTGTGGACGGCAACGTGAAGATGACCCTGGGCATGATCTGGACCATCATCCTTCGCTTTGCAATTCAGGATATCTCAGTTGAAGGTGAAACATGGTTAAAAGTCTCATTGTGTCTTGTGGAAATCGAGCTTGCACATTAGAATTTGTGTGTGTGTGTGTGTGTGTGTGGAACTGGGGATTGAACCCAGGGGAATTCTACCTCCGAGCTCCATCCCTAGCTCTGGTTTTTATTGTTTATTTGGAAACAGGATCTCACTAAGTTGTGAAGGACCTCACTAAGTAGCTGAGGCTGGCCACGAACCCGGATCCTCCTGTCTTAGCCTCTCAAGTACTTGGATGACAAGCCTGCGCCACCACGCCAGGCTCAAACATTAGAATTTGAATAGGATATGGTAACATAGAATAGTCACTCACGTGATTGAATGAAAGGCGGGTAAGTTGAGGTTTCACAAATCTTTTATCTGTGTGTGAAAAGCCCCCGCAGTGCTGTTTCGCTCATAGAGGTGAAATTATTTGGGGAAAGATGAGCAGATGTTCAGAGCAGAAGTGACTTTTTAAAAAGAGCATTTAAGCCAGGCACTGAGGCACATGCCTATAATCCCAGTACTTGGGAGGCTGAGACGAGAGGATAGCAGGTTTGCGGCCAGCCTTGGCAACTTAGTGAGGCCTCCGCAACTTAGTGAGACCCTGTTTCAAAATAAAGAATAAAAAATAGGGCTGGGGGTGCAGCTTAGAGGTAGAATGCCACTGGGTTCAATCTCCAGTTCAGCAAAAAACAAAAAAGATAATAATAATAAAAATTAAAAAACAATAATAATAAAATAAAATGAGCATTTAAAGCAGGCACTGTGGTACATGCCTAAAATCCCAGTACTTGGGAGGCTGAGACAGGAGGATCGCAAGTTTGAGGCCATCCTCAGAAACTTAGTGAGTTTCAAATAAAAAATAAACAAAAAGGGCTGTGGGTATAACTGGGAGGTAGAATGCCCCTGGGTTCAATCCCTAGTACCAAGAATAAATACACTAAAAATAAAAAAATGAGCATTTATGGTTATCTTCAGCTGCTCCTGCATTGTTACTTTGAAGTCCCTCAAGTGTCCTTGGAAGTCTGTCCCTGGAGCGAGGGTCCCAGGTCCTGTGCACTTGCAGAGGCTGGGAGAAGGACGGACACATTGGCCCCTGGGAGGTCTCTGGCAGGAGCAACTAGGAGTTAGGCGGACTGAGCGCGAATCTTTCCTGTGGCCACTTCTTCTTGGCTGTCCCCACAGAAACGTCTGCCAAAGAAGGGCTGCTGCTGTGGTGCCAGAGGAAGACCGCCCCCTACAGAAATGTGAACATTCAGAACTTTCACACCAGGTAAGCGGAGACCTGTCCTGGCTCCCGGAATCCGGAATCAATGTGGTGGAGAGCTGTGTGTTCACCAGGGTTCCCTCCTCCTGTCCGCGCAGTGCTGTGTGTACAGAGGAAGACCGAGGCTGCAGTTTCCGATGCTTAGTACCTTCTGAGGAAGGAGGGCCCGTGAGGGTGTGGCATGCTGATAGGGCCACACTGCAGTAACCACAGTGCAGAGTGGTTCTTTGGAATGTGGGGGTGCAAGAATGCACCTCGCTTTGTCTTCGCACTGGAGACGGTGGCAGGAATGGGGGCTCTCGTCAGTGACAGGAGAGATGCTCACAGACTCTGTGAACCCTCGGGCTCTGTCTGAACCCTGACCCGTCATGTTTGGTCCATCAGCTTTGCTCTGCCCAAATTCAAGAGAAGTAGGAAAATCACATTCGAACAATTATAGAGAATGAGCCAGGTGTGGTGGCTCATGCTTGTAATCCCAGTACTTGGGAGGCTGAGGCGGGGGATCACAAATTCACGGTCAGCCTCAGCAACATGAGGCCCTCCATAACTTAGTGAGACCCTGTTTCCAAATAAAAAATAAAATAGGGCTGGGGGTGTAGCTCAGAGGTAGAATGTCCCTGGGTTCAATCCACAAAAATGAAAAAAATAATTATAGCGAATGGAGCCGGGTGCAGTGTCGCATGCCTGTAATCCCAGTACTTTGGAGGCTGAGACAAGAGGAGCGAAGGTTCGAGGACAGCCTCAGCAACTTAGTGAGACCCTGAGCAACATAGAAAGACCCTGTTTCAAAATAAAAAATGGAAAGGCCTGAGGGTGTAGCTTGGCTCAGAGGTAAAACACTTCTGGGTCCAACCTCCAATGCCAAAAAAAAAAGAAAAGAAAAATGATAGGGGACAGGATGAATGAAAGGCAGACAGAATAAACGAGTGCGCTCTTGCGCTCGGTCGTCTTTCTCCTGTGCTGGCTGTCTAGTTACCCTTTGGGTGGCGGGTTGCTCGTGAATAAAAATGGGTCTGTAGATAAGGAGACAAAGACGAGGACAGGCCACAGGGACAGACTGAGAGGTTCTTCCAGTTAGACAAATACTATTCTACTGTCAGCACTGAATGCCTACTGTCAGCACTGAGCCAGCCTTGCAACTGGGAAGAGGAAAAGAGGCTTTCCTGTCCCTCGGAGACGCTGCCCCCAGCTGAGGGGAACGAGAAGGGCTGGGGCCTCCTCCGTGTCCCCGGCAGAGCCCCCACACTTGCTTCCATTACTGTCTTCCGCTGGCCCCAGATTAGCGCAAGCCCTTCAACAGTGAGGCCCCGAGACCCCCACCGGGACCTCCGTCAAGCCCCAACACTCTGGGGCACAGGGCTCCCAGGCCCTGCTGGCTCTGACCCCACAGTCACCGGCCCCCTCGGAGCCTGACACTGGCTATGGAGTGATCGGTGTCTGCAGGAAGCAGACTGGACGTGGAAATCCGCCCCGCTTCACTGTGTGTCCCCTCTCTTACATGCCCTTGCCTTAAAAAACAATAAATAAATCTATCAGCATTATAAGGAAAGAAAGAAGAGTGCCTGAGAGCTAAGGGTGGCCTCTGAGGTGTCTTGAGAGCCCTTGGGTGTGTCCCCGAAGGTGCCTGGGGGAGATGTCCTTGGGGGTGTTTATGGGGCAGCCCAGGCATAAGGACTAGGATGGAGATTCGAGGAGAGGAGAGGGCAAGGACCCTGGGGATGGGGAAGGGAGGGACGGAAGGAGAGGCATCTCCCTTCCTGTCACTGTCTGTTCAGGCACAGACCCAACAGCAGCAGGAAACAGGGCAGGGTCCTCAGGGAGCTCCAGCCTGTCACTGAAAATACAAAGGTGGGGACTAGGGAGTGGAAGCGTGCACTGGGGGCCCTGGCAAGAAGAGGGTCATTCAAGGAGCCACCAGCCCCTGGGTGGGGAAGGGAGGTCAGAGGGGAGGCCCGCCCGATGCTCTCTCTCCATTAACCGGTGCTCCTCTTCTCCTCCACGTGGCGAAGCTGGAAAGATGGCCTGGGACTCTGTGCCCTCATCCACAGACACCGGCCGGACCTCATCGACTACTCAAAGCTCAACAAGGTCATTGTGGGTGGTCCCCACCCTCTCACCCAGCATGCTGGTCATCCCCAGAATGAGCACATCAGCACTAACTCAGACCCTTGCTGCCCCGAGAGGGCCCCTAGAAGAGCCTGTCCCCCCAGCTAGCCTTCCCATGATACAACTGGGAAGGCAGCCAGGGAGACCCTCTGTTGGGGACCAGGGGACCAAAAGCCAGACCATCCCCCTGTGTCCCTGTCAAAATGTGTCTGATGACTTGGCTTGATTTCCTGGGAAGGCTGCGTGTGTGTGTGTGTGTGTGTGTGTGTGTGTGTGTGTATTTCTTTCTTTTTTTTTTTTTTTTGCAGTACCAGGGATTGAACGCAGGGGTGTTCTACCTCCGCGCTACACCCCCGGCCCTATTTTTTATACTTTATTTTGAAACCGGGTCTCACGAAGTTGCAGAGGGCCTCACTAAGTAGAGAGAGAGAGAGTGAGTTGAGGCTGGCCGCGAACCCGGATCCTCCGGTCTCCGCCTCCCAAAGTACTGGGATTACAAGCGTGCGCCACCACGCACGGCTTCTTAAAGATTGTATATTCCTGGATTGTAAATATGAGTAGAGAAGCCTCTATTTTGGGGGAGGACAGAGGATTCAAACACTCTAAGCCTCTTTAAATTCCCTTTGCCTTTCTGGGGGATTTAGTCACCAACATGTTTACTTGGAATTGGTTAACTTGTTTCTCACACAAAGGATACTTCACAAACTATCTCACTCTTGATACAAGGTATTAGTGGTTACTTTAGAAGTTTAGGGATTTTTGTTTTGTTTTGCATTTTTTTTCAGAAAATTGAATTTGGAAAACTTAAGTAATTTTCCCTATGAGCCTAAAGGTTCGTGTGTCTAAATCTTAATTTAGTATTCTAAATCATACTTTAAGAGTAGTTTTAAGCCAGGCGTGGTGGCGCGTGCCTGTAATCCCAGGATTTGGGAGGCTGAGACAAGAGGATCACAGTTTTGAGGATAGCCTCAGCAACGTTTCATGGAGTGGGGTATGCATGGATTGTGTGGTCCCTGTGATTTGGGGATGTTTGAAGTGATTGGGGAAAGAGAAGGAAAGTTACTTCTCTGATTGTGGGTATGTGTGGGTTGGAGGCATCCTATCCTTGTCCCGGTAGTTATATAGAAAGCATTATCTGTAAGTGTTGTTTCAATATTTCCAACAATTGGTTTTGCTGTTTTCCATGCAGGATGACCCCATAGGAAACATTAACCTGGCCATGGAAATCGCAGAGAAACACCTGGATATTCCTAAAATGCTGGATGCTGAAGGTGAGGTGAAAATTGTATTTACAGAGATACGGAAATAGCTACGGAGTGTAAAGTTATGGCTACGGAGGGGACTTTGTAAAACTTGATAGCTCAGTTACACCTGAAGTGCTTACTATTCCTGACAAATTTCTGTCCCTAGCCACATTGGTACTAGTGTATTAATAGTATTAGTAGTCTTAGAGTATTAGGCTGTTAATATATTAGTATTATGTGTAGCTTGTTCATAAATATATATTTTAAAAATTCTGTTCAAAACCAGACCAGCAAAATTAATAGTGAAAGGATTTGGCAAAAAAAAAAAAAATGTAGCTATCACTAAGAAGTGGAATGCTATGGTTTATAATTTGGGGGGATGGTGGTACTGGGAATTGAACCCAGGGTATTCTACCTCTGAGCTATACCCCCAGCCCTTCTTTTATTTTGAAACATGGCCTCACTAAGTGACTGAAGCTGGCCTCAAACCTGTGATCCTCCTGCCCCAGCCTCCCAAGTACTGATATTACAGACAGGCACCACCATGCCTGGCTGGTGTATAATTTTTCTAAAAGATTTTTCTGTTTATTTTTCAAAACCATAATTATTTTAACCACATGGAGAGAAATTTAGCAAAATAAATCTCTTTGCAACATACGTAAAGGGGGGCCTTCCTTCTAGTTAGAAATTATAGAATTAAATATAAAATATGGAATATTTAGCCGTCAGTATACTATCTAGACTTTCAAATTTCATTTTTTAATTTGTCTAAATTAAATTTATTTTTCTTCAATCTGAAAGAATGTCTGTATACTTGGCACGTTGGCAGCGTTCATCTGGGGTCTCACTTCAGATACTTTTTATGTCCCCCAAATTTTTTTTGGTACTGGGAATTGAACCCAGGGGCCTTCTACCACTAAACTACACCCCCAGTCCTTTATATTTTTTATTCTGAAACAAGGTCTTGCTAGGTTGTTGAGAGCCTAAGTTTCTGAGGCTGGCCTTAAACCTGCAATCCTCCTGTCTCAGCATCCCAAATACTGGGATTATAGGCGTGCACCACCTTGCCTGGCTTTTTGCGCCCTTTTGATGTGGTGAATTCTTGTGCACTGTACCTGTGGCATGCCACTTAAAACAGCTATGTGAGAACCATTCGATCCTTTCATTTACCCATGATTCATGGAACCCTCAATAGGCATTTATTGAACACTTTCTGTGAGCAGGACCCTCTGCTAGGAGATAAGGAGATGTCTAAGTGCTGCCCTCAGGGGCCTATGTTCACCTATTACTTCGCTGCTAACATTGATGGTCATTCCCTAATGGTATATTGCTTTCACTAATTAGTATTGTTAAGGACAAATGAAGAACTTGAGTATAGTCGGTCGTCAGTCTTCCATTTCTCTTTCTGCTGTTACAACTGATGGCAAAGTGGGTGACCTCAAGCAACAGAGATTCTTTTCCTTCAGAGCATGGAGGCTCTAAGTCTGAAACCTGAAGGCCCTGGGGGAGGGTCCTTTCTTGCCTCTTCAGCTTCTAGAGCCCTTGGCTTGTGGCCTCGGTGTTCACAAGGCTTTCTTCTGTCTGTCTTGCTGTGTCTTCTCCTTTCATGAGGATATATGTTGGAGTGCCCTCCAAAGGTGGGTGACCCCCATCTTTGCCTGATCACATCTGCAAAGACCCTCTTCCAAATAAGGTCACGTTCACAGGCCCTGCAGGTTAGAACTTCAGCATATCTTTTTAGGGGGACACGATTCAACCCGTACCAGTAGTCTTTCAATGAGGTCACCCACATTGCCCGTTTATTAACGTCACCATCTTATCAAACCCATTTTTAGGGGTGCTGACACTTGAATGCACTATCTGCAATTCTACCTACAGCTTCTCCAAAGCTCTTTAGAGGCAGAGAGTCAAACAAGCGATGAAGGAGGAACACGGAGAATTTCCTTTTCCTCTTTGCCCATCTGTGCCTTCCACAAGAAGTTCCTATGTTGTGTGGTCTCTCCACTTACTTCCCCTATGATAAATAACTACCCAGCCTTCTTGAATGAATAGCCAGGACGAACCTGTAAATTCCTCTTCCAGTTCTTAATGCCTCCCTAATATCCTAAGCTGAGGGTTAGTCTCATTTTCAAACACTCATTTATGATTATTAGCACAGTCAGTCACCATTGTTGTCACGGTGGCCTGGCTCACATCCTCCCTTCCTTTCTTCCATTCATTCATTCTTTCTTTCTTTCTTTCTTTTTTTTCTGTCTCTCTCTCTTTTTTTTTGTGGTACTGGGAATTGAACCCAGGGGCATTCTACCTCCGGGCTACACCCCCAGCCCTATTTTTTATTCTTTATTTTGAAACAGGGTCTCACTAAGTAGCTGAGACTGGCCACGAACCTGCGATCCTCCTGTCTCAGCCTCCCAAGTACTGGGATTACAAGCATGCACCACCATGCCTGGCTCCTTCCTTCCTTCCTTCCTTCATTCCTTCCTTCCTTCCTTCCTTCCTTCCTTTCTGGATTGAATCCAGGGGCATTCTACCTCTGAGCTACACCTCCAGCCCTATTTTATTTTGTTTTATTTTTTAATTTTGGAACAGGGTCTCACTAGGTTGATGAGAGTCTCACTACTTGCTGAGGCTGCCCTCAAACCTGTGATCCTCCTGTCTCAGCCTCCCAAGTACTGAGATTATAAGCATGCGCCACCACGCTCAGTCTTCTTCTCTTTTCCTTAGCCTCTCAGTCCTGGTGTAGACATCTGTCCATTCTGTGTACCCTTTGAGGCTGATGTTTATATTAGCACTAGTCATCTTCTCTTTCTGGTCGTCCATTACTTTCTTTCATCTTTCCTTTTTAATGGTTCAGAAGAACGCTCACACACTGTCTTCTTGTCTTCGCGGAATCATGTCTCATGGAATCTTCTGGCAGTCCGTCGTGAACCTGACTGCCTGTGGTGTGGAGCACGCTGTGATGTATGTGCTCGACATCTTTACCCCAGGACCACGTCACCCTTTGTACCTTTGCTGTTTCCATGGGGACTCGCCATCATTGCCACACTTTATTTCTCAGCTCTTTCCTCGTGACGTCAGGTCCAGGTCTCCTCCTTCTTACCTTGTTAATGCCTTTTGGCAGATCTGGCCCTCCCACCCCCTTCTGGTACCCTTACCTTGTGTCCTTTGGTCTCCGAACCCAGGTGGGGATTTTCAAGTGGCTATTTGGCCCAGTCCTCCCTGAATTGAACGTGTTGTGAAAACCGGCCGCACTCTTCTCATTGTAACTATCTACCATAATTTTAAAAGGTCATGAAAATCGTCTCCCTATTTTCCACCATGCATCCATTTGATCACCAGTGACACGAGGTTTAGCTCCTTGGCCACACGTGCTCCTTGGAGACCTGCAAGAGGGTCTGGGTGCCCCTGGGCCTCCACATCCGTAGCACCAGAAAGCCCCTGGGAAGGAGCTGGAATTCCGTGGCCCTTATCCCAGTAATGGGTGTGTCTTTCTGGCCACTGCAGGTTCTTCCGGGCTGGCCGTGTCTTTTTCTTGGGAAATGCCTTCATTTCCCTTGGCAGTTCTCAGAAATGTTCAGAGAGTCGCGCTCTGCAGTGTGGCTCCTCTCATTTGAGCCAAGACTGAAGCAGCCAGTCTGGGGGTGGAGAAGATTCCCGACTTCTCCGAGGAAGCACACAGCAGAAGCTTGCTGGGATTAGAACATCCAAGTCGTTAACCTTCTTTTCTCCAGCAGATTTACTACACAAGTGCCAGACCCGATGAAGGAGCCACGATGGCTTCTGTTTCCTGCTTCTACCACGCTTTCGCTGTGGTACAGGAGGCGAGGCCGTCGAGCACGGGTCGCCGCTCACCCTCCACCTCCTGGGTCTCAATAATTTTTTTCCTATTATTTTCCTCTTTCTTTTCCCCTTTCTCTTGAGTAAGGAGGCCTGTCTGGTTCCCAGGAGGCAACCATTTGTCTTTTTTAGTCTAGTCGTCTTTGAAACGTACCTTCTGTTGGTGCAGTGGCCTGCCCTTCCCGTTTGCTTTCCAGAAGATTCCATCTGGTCACACAATCCCACGTGCTTTCTGTTAACAGCCTCGGAGCACCCAGAGCCAAGGTTTGGCTCTAGGGAATCACAGGGTATTGTAAGTTCACTCCGTCCGATGACAGACTTGAGTTTATGAACATGGTTTAGGAGACGTTTACCCAAAGCTGGCGTTGCCACGGCAGAGGGAGAAGGGCGGTGCGTCCCGGGGCTCTGCCTGTCACTTCCGATGGCTTGTTTCAATAACCCGACACAAGTGCTAGCAGGAGTCCTAAGGAGCACAGCCGCGCATTCCCTTCTCCTTAGATGTTGTGTTGTTCTTGCTGATTTCTGGAAGCAGTGTGGTAAGTATGTAGAGAAGCTCTTAGGAGGCACGCCCTCTCCAGTGAGGTCCATCGTCATGTCTGGGGTGGTTTCTGGAGCTGAGAGCCCCAGCTGTGATGAGGCTGGGGACAGGGGAGTGGCAGGACCATCCTTGCTAGTACCTGCAGCACCTCTGAGTGCCAGGCCCTCCTGCGAGCCGAGGTCCAAATAGGAATCTGGAGGAAGAGCCACACACGCTGACATGCGGCAGACATGTCAATGTACTCGATGCATTTTTTAAAGCCCATCGGGGTGCCAAGCACAGGCCCCCACTTTGATCATTAAAAAGCACGCGGGTCCCGCCATGCCGTCCGCGCGGTCTTGGGCCTACGAAACACGCGGAACGCTGGTCGGTGGAAGCCGGTTTCTTCTTCCCCTCGTTCACCCTGGTTTCTCCTCTTCGCCTGTGTGTGTGTTCGTGTCCTGTGTTATTTTCTCCCCGCCAGACATTGTGAACACTCCCAAACCCGATGAAAGAGCCATCATGACTTACGTTTCCTGCTTCTACCATGCTTTCGCGGGAGCGGAGCAGGTATTCCGAGCCTCGTGCCCCGGGCTGGCTGTGCTGCTCTTCTGTGTGTGCGTGCGTGTGTATGCGCGTGCGCACGCGTGTGTGCCCTTCCCATCTCACCGCGGACTCTTTCTAAGTGTTTTATCACCAAAAATTCCAAACTGCAAGTGCTTTTTAAAAACAACCTTCACCTTACACCGTTCCTGAAGTACTTTTATCCCTTTTTTTTTTCTTCCAAGACATTTCCTTTATTTCAGTAGTAAATTGTGGGAAACATTTGTACTTTGGGGGGGGAAGAAAAGGAAAAGGTGTCATAGAAACTGAGCCCCCATGTTCCAGGCAGTGAGGGGGGATGTGACAAGGAGAAATGAACGCCTTTCCCGGGTCCCCTTGTTCTCCTCCGCCTGCCAGTCGCCCTCGCTGTCCCGCGATGTGTTGTGACATCTTTCAAGGGGAATTTTATTGTTAGTGAAAGGGACAGTACAGTTAGGACCTCAAAGAGCGCCACATTCCTCAAAACTCCATGCCTGAGGGGCCTTGTGAGAGAAGGTTCTTTAACCCCTGCATATCCCCCGTTCCTGTCGCTTGCCCCTTTACATTACGTGGGGAATCCTGGTAGATGGGTTGGGTTGGACGGAGTACATATTCATTCTGTGATCTAGCAGCCTCCTCAGGAATGATCCTCTTCTTCTTCTTCTTCTTTTTTTTTTTTTTTTTGGTACTGGGGATTGAACCCAGTGGCATTCTACCTCTGAATTACACCCCCAACCCCATTTTTAAATTTTTTATTTTTTATTTTTATTTGTTTCTTTTTTTGCGGTACTGGGGATTGAACCCAGGGGCATTCTACCTCCAAGCTACACCCCCCGCCCTATTTTTTTTAATCTTTATTTTGAAACAGGGTCTCACTAAGTTGTGGAGGGCCTCACTAAGTAGCTGAGGCTGGCCACGAACCTGGATCCTCCTCTCTCAGCCTCCCAAGTATAGGGATTACAAGCATGAGCCACCGCGCCTGGCTCCATTTTTATTTTTTAGTTTGAAACAAAGTCTCACTAAATTGCTGAGGCTGGCCTCGAACCTGCGATCCTCCTGTCTCAGCCTCCCAAGTATTGGCATTTCAGGTGTGCCCCACCACACCTGACTAGTATTCCTCTTTTTGATTCACAACATAGTTGTGATCTGAGGCTGTGGTCCAGGTTTCCCCCCAAAAAAGTGTCAATAGAGGATTTGTTATCTCAATGACCCCTTGTGTTGGTTAAACAGTAGATTAAGCAAAATCTGAAAGCAAGCTCAGCTTTGCGGAAGGACCCCATCTGGAAAGATCTACATATTCATTTCAGGGGGTGAGGTCCTCAGTGGATTTAAATGCAGGGAGATGTCTGTATACGCGGGACCCCATCACTTTTGCTTTGGTTTCCAAAGGCCACCGTCGCGCAGGGAGCTCCCACCCCGTAGCCATGAGATGAGCGCTTGGGAGTGGGCCGGCGGATGGACATCCGGGGGCCCGAGATCTGGGTTCCCCCGACCCATATATTCCTGTTACTAACTTGCTTGATGTGTTCCAGAGCTTGTGTTTGACACTAATGTCATCTCCCTGTTGTTCCCCACAGTATATTCAGCCTGCTGTGTAAGTCTGTGTGAAAACTAACCCAAAAAGGTGTGAAATGACTCCCAGTGTCCAAAAGCCACACCCTCGCTGGTCCTGTCCCGCCCTCGCCTAGACTCTGCACCATTTCAGCACGCCGTCCCCTTGCGTCGTCACCTCTCGCCCGCCACGTCCGTCCGCCTTTGTGTCTGCGTGTCCCTGTGACGTCCCCGTGATGGAGCCGTCCGTTTACCTATTGTGTTTTGCAGGCCGAGACAGCGGCTAACAGGATATGTAAGGTTCTTGCTGTGAATCAAGAGAATGAGAGGCTGATGGAAGAGTATGAGAGACTAGCAAGCGAGGTAAAGGACCTGGCCGCCCGCTCGTCCACTCTCACCCGGGCGAGGCGCACAGGGGGAGACGGATTGTCCGTGGGATTTTTTTTTTTTTTTTGCATTTTCATCTCAGTTAGAATGAAAGCAGAAAATGCACTGGATCTCAGAGGTGGTTTATCTTGTAGCCACAAAAGTCCCAGGACAGATGTGGCCCTGACTGTCTTCCCAAAGACCCCAGAGCACAGAGGAGGCCTGCATGTTTCCAGGTGATAGGAAGCGATCCCCTCTCAGCTCAGCCCGCTCAGTCTCAAGCCCCTGGAGGACATTGCAACATTACTGTTGCTTGTCTCTTGTTTTTGGTGCTGGGGATCAAAACCCAGAGACATTCTACCACCAAGCTACACCTCCAGCCCTTTTTACTTTTTTGGTTTGGAAACAAGGTCTTACTAGGTTGCTGAGAGTCTCGCTATGTTGCTAAGGCTGTCCTTGAACCTGTGATCCTCCTGTCTCAGTTTCCCAAGTACCAGGATTATAGGCATGCGCCACCACACCTGGCCTGCCTGTTTTTTTTTCTGACTCATGGACCACCGACATCACATGGGCTGCTTTCCCTGTGGCACAGCCTGTTGAGAGAAGGTGGCTCAGCCGGGAAGACCAAGTCCTCTGGAGGCTCCAAGACATCCAGCTTGGGTGTTGGCGGTGCCGGTCCAGTTCCTCGGCCAGATCCTTGCTTAGAGCCGCACTTTCCTGGCTGTTCCTCTTTTTGTTCTTATTCTAGCACCTGTGGCAACGAGGCAGTGCCGCTGTGTCATCTTGACCCTGGTATGAGCCTGGGCCGAGTCAGGTCTTCTGAGCCCGCCCTCAGGCACAGTGACACACACTCAAGCCCAGATCGCTTATTCTCTGACTTAATTTTCCTGAAACTTGTCCTGAGCCGGGAAAATGATCAGGACCCTTGGAATAAATCTTCCCATGTAGTCTAGCGCAATCCATTCTAGTGATACCAAGTTTATATTTTCATACCGCTGCTAAGGAAAAATTTCATTTTTGGGGGGTGGGAGGCTTGTTTTTCTTTTCTTGTTTTTCACATTATTGCTATGGAACAAAAATTAATTTGATGGTATTGTTTAAGGCCAGGGATAAACTTTAGGAAGGATGGAAGGTTGGGTAATCCTCAGTAATGAGATCCTTCCTTTTCTTTCTTTTTTTTTTTTTTGTGGTCCTGGGGATTGAACCCAGGGGCATTCTACCTCTGAGCTATACCCCCAGCCCTATTTTTTATTCTTTATTTTGAAACAAGGTCTCACTAGGTTGCGGAGGGCCTCACTAAAGTAGCTGAGGCTGGCCACGAACCTGTGATCCTCCTGTCTCAGCCTCCCAAGTACTGGGATTACAAGCGTGCGCCACCACGCCCGGCTAGATTCTTCCTTTTCTTACCTTGGTCTTTCATTTATCCTCCTCAAACCCTTGGACCGTGGAGACATCACCTCTTGAACTACTTTTTATTCTAATCTGCTGTCCTTACCCCCAAGCAATCAGGAGACAGAAGTGTAAAGGAGGAGGCTCCCAGCAAGTCATTTCCAAGATTTAGGCAGTAATTCAAGAGAAGGGGATTGCATTTGTTCTTGGGAATCCACTACCATTTTGACTTATATCTTGCGGTTTTGCTTCTTAAAAGCTAGATGTTAAAATATACTTCGGCACTGAGTCAGTCCCAGGTTTACAGTACATTTGTCTAGCAGATAGGTTCATTAGACTCGAGCTTATTTTTTTTAAATGCACTTTTAAATTAAATCCAATTTGTTGCTGAACTGATTATACTACATTCCTGCCATGTCAGTTTTATTTTTTTTTTTGGTTCTCCTATTTTGTTTGTTTCTTTTCTTCTTCTTTTTTCTTTTTTTTTTTTTATTCAAAAGCTCCATCCAGCATTTGTCTGCTAATGTCTGGTCCCCGAGTTTCCTGTGAATGTCACATTTTTGTAAAACACGACTTTGCGTGCTGACTCTAAGTTTTCGACCTTGTGTTTGGTGCCATTGGGTGGATCACTAGTGGCCCTGGGTGGACACTGAAAGTTTTATTCCTGCCACCATGCATAGAGCTGCCTCCCATCCTTTAAGCCATGGGTGTTGTAACCATACTGCCGTCATACTGGGGGAACACGAGGTTACTCCATCCCAAATCATCAGGCACCTCTATTATTATTTTTTAAATATGGGGAGCAGTTTGCTGGTATTTTCAGCAGTATTTTATTTTATTTTGTGCGTGTACGTGTGTGCGTGTGTGTGTGTGTGCATGTTTGGGAGCAGCTTTTGGAATGGATTCGGCGCACGATCCCCTGGCTGGAGAACCGGACTCCTGAGAAGACGATGCAGGCCATGCAGAAAAAGCTGGAGGACTTCCGGGATTACCGCCGGAAGCACAAGCCGCCCAAGGTGCAGGAGAAATGTCAGCTGGAGATCAACTTCAACACGCTGCAGACCAAGCTGCGCATCAGCAACCGGCCGGCCTTCATGCCCTCCGAGGGCAAGATGGTGTCGGTGAGTGGCTGGGGTCAGCCCTGTGGGGGCCCCCGGGTGTACCTGGAGGCTTTGGACCTGGCTCTGTTCCCTGCCGAATTGCTGAGAGGGAGACCTGGACTTCTCAAATCTTGACCATTCTATGAATGTAATTTGGGCCCTGCAACCACTTCGTTCTTGGTATTTTTCTCTCTACGGGCATGTGGTGGATGGTGTTGATGTTGATGGATGAGAAGTCTCTCACATGAATGACAACCGAGTCAACAAGGCAGCTGAGAAGGCTGGGGAGAACAGAGAGATCTCTCCTCCTGTCCTTCCACCAGTGTCTTGCTTTATTGAGAGTTTTTTTTTTTTAACCGAAACATTGTAAAAATGGTTGATCACAGGAGATAGCAAAGCCATCATGGGGTGAATCAGGGAAAAACAATAAGGTAGTCACAGATGAATCAGGGAGGAAAGGGCAAACAAGGACGTTGTCAGGGGCTTTGCTTATCGGTCTCATTTGGTCCTTGGCGATTTGTCTACGTGCAGAAATCTCTACTTGGGTGGGCAGTTTGTGCCCCTCCCAAGCCGGACCGAGGTGACCTCAAAGCTGATGACTAACAAGGCCCCCATCATGGTCGTGCAATTATTGGTTCAGCTACTGGTCATTGCTGGCCAAAGGCAGCCTAGGTAGTGCTCCACGAACGGCCTCTTCCTGTCCTCCCTGCTCCTGTCCTTGCCTCATCTCCGCCATGGGTCTTCCAGCAACTAGACATGTACCCTCTCCTCCCTGCGGTTACCACCTACCCCTCTCTCCCACATCATCAGCTTCTCCCTCACATGGACAAAGTGCTCTAGAATCTACAAAAATAAAAAATAAAATCCACCAGTCCACATTCCCTGTAGCTATGTCCCATCTCACAGTCGCGGTTACAGCAAAGGGTATAGAAAGAGTTCTTCTGTGGTTGGTCCTTCCTCACCTCTCACTTTTTTTTTTTTTTTTTTTTTTTGCGGTAGCGGGGATTGAACCCAGGGGCATTTTACCTCCGAGCTACACCCCCGGCCCTATTTTTTATCCTTTATTTTGAAACCGGGTCTCACAAAGTTGTGGAGGGCCTCACTAAGTAGCTGAGACTGGCCACGAACCTGGATCCTCCAGTCTCAGCCTCCTAAGTACTGGGATTACAAGCGTGCACCACTATGTCCGGCTCTCACCTCTCACTTCTACTCTAAACCTGCAGGAACCAGGCTTCCGTCCGCCTCCCTTGACTCTGTTTTCATCTGGGTAGACATCCACGGGGCATCCTCCTCCCTTCCATATTCCTGGACTTCTCTAGAGCGGTGGCCCCATTGCCCATTGTCTCCTTCTTGAACTTTCTTCCACTTTTTTAAAAATAGTTAGTACCAGGGAATGAAGCTAGGGGCATTCTCCCTTTGAGGTACACCCCTAGTCCTATTTTATTTTTTAATTTTGAAACAGGGTCTCACTAAGTTGCTAAGGCTGGCCTTGAACCTGCGATCCTTCTGTCTCAGCCTCCCAAGTCCTAGGATTACAAGCATTCGCTACCACGCCTGCTTCCTTCCGCTCTTGTCTCTTTTTTGCTCTTCCTCCCTCACCAGAGAGGCCTTCTCCATCTCTGTTCAAGGCCCTGCCTCCTCTGCTCTCCGCAGACATTGGACTGAGCCCTCTTCTATCTCTCTGCGCCCTCCAGGTGGTCTCATTCAGACCTGGGCTACCATCTAAATGCTGATGTCTTTCAACCTTCACTTCTTTTTTTTGTGTGTGGTATTGGGGATTGAACCCAGGGGCATTCTACCTCTGAGCTACACCCCCAGCCCTATTTTTTTATTCTTTATTTTGAAACAGGGTCTCACTAAGTTGTAAAGGGCCTCACTAAGTTGCTGAGGCTGGCCGCGAACCTGCAATCCTCCCGTCTCAGCCTCCCAAGTACTGGGATTACAAGCGTGCGCCACCACGCCCGGCCAACCTTCTTTTCTCCAGCTCTCACAACGCCCCCTAGCCCTGGCCCACCTGGATCCCCACCTGGATGTCTCACAACCACTTTGGGGCTCCATCTTGTAGCCAGAAAACTTAACCCCTCCACACCTCTGTCCCCACCTGGAGAAGTGTCAGGTTGGCCGATGATGGCAGCTCCATTAGTCCCCATGATAACGAAGACATTTGGAAACCCAAATAGTTGAATGGTTGTTTGGATGGAGGAGGGGAAGGAAAATTTAAACTAAAGGGCGACAACACCGCAAACACACATCGCGGTTCACAAAAGGAGCCCGAGCTCCCGGCTATGACACACGTGCTGTCCCTTGTCCTCGCACCTCCCAGGATATCGCCGGTGCCTGGCAGAGGCTGGAGCAGGCCGAGAAGGGCTATGAGGAATGGCTGCTGAACGAGATCCGGAGGCTGGAGCGCTTGGAGCACCTGGCTGAGAAGTTCCGACAGAAGGCCTCCACGCACGAAACCTGGGCTTACGGTGAGCAGCCAAGGCTGGGGTTCAGGCTTTGAAAGATCAGGGTTGACAACCGGGTGTGGTAGTGCACACCTGGAACCCCAGGACTTGGGAGGCTGAGACAGGAGGATCGCAGGTTCAAGGACAGCCTCAGCAAGTAGTGAGACAGCCATCCACCTACCGAGACCCTGTTTGCAAATAAAAATAGAATAGGGCTGGAGGTGGAGCTCAAAGGTAGAATGCCTCTGGGTTAAATCCCTAGCACAAAAAATAGAAAAATCTGGGTTGAGCTGTGCACAAAGCCAGGAGGCGTCCTTACCCACGGGTCCCTGTGATGATGTGCGGGCAGGTGTCCTCATCACCCTCTGCTCCACTGTCTCTGTGAGGTATTTCTCCAAGAATCGAGCGTGCAGAGGCATGTCCTAGAGCCCGTGCAGAGAAGGCGCTCCATGACATGGCGGTGTTCATACTCCCTTGTGCCGCCTTTGCAGGCAAAGAGCAGATCCTGCTGCAGAAGGACTACGAGTCCGCGTCACTGACGGAAGTGCGGGCCCTGCTGCGGAAGCACGAGGCCTTCGAGAGCGACCTGGCCGCGCACCAGGACCGCGTGGAGCAGATCGCCGCCATCGCGCAGGAGCTCAAGTGCGTGCTGTAGCCGGGGTGCGGGGCCCTGTGGGGACTCCAGGGGGAGGGCGACCGGGCCTGCCTCCCCTTCTCCAGGTTCAGAGGCGGGCTAAAGCACCCCGGGATGGGATTCTGCTTGTTTCTCCAAACGTAGACACAGATTCCAATATGGGTTTTTGGTTGTGGCAGAGTCCCTGCACCCCAGCCTGCTCCACAAACCTCCACTTCCTGGAAATGAGAAATCGGGGTGGGTCGGGGCCTGGGGCTCCAAAAGGGAGGGAAGGCAGCTTCGCCCAGGCCAGGTGCAGGAGTGGGACCTGCTGCGTGTGCAGACAGCAACAGGAGACACAAGTCGCTGTGCAAAGCTGCAGGTGGTGGCACATGGCTATAAACTGTAATCCTAGTACTTGGGAGGCTGAGACAGGAGGATCACAGGTTTGAGGATAGCGTCAGCAAGTAGCTAGCCTCTCAGCAGCCTAATGAGACCCTGATTCAAAACAAAAACAAAATAAAAATAAAATAGGGCTGGGGTGTAGCGTGGAGGTAGAGTGCCCCTGGGTTCAATCCCTAGCACCAAAATCAAACCAAACCAAACAAAAACAACAACAAAAAAACCAAAGACATTGTGCATGTTTTCCGTTTCGTGGGAAGAGCTGGCCATGGAGGCCTGGCTGGGTTACCATGCATGTATAACCCTATCTGTGCCTATGAGCCCTGAGGTGTGGTCCTGAGAGGGGCCTCCAGGTGGCGCTGCTGAGCATTTACCAGGCCCTTTCCCCCTTTCAATAAGTAGAAATTTTCATTCCCTACTCCTTCCCCTTTCATTATCATCACTGATGTGTCTGCAGAATTTTTAGAGCCCATCACATAATGGTAACTTTAAAAACTAAACAATTAAAATTTTATTTCAGTATATTCCATTTTAAAACTCCCAGGTTCCTCACTTTTGACTAGGCAAACCCCTTAATTAATAGATGGGGCCCAGCCAGGCGTGGTGGCACACGATTGTAATCCCAATACTTGGGAGGCTGAGACAGGAGGATCGCAGGTTCAAAGCCAGCCTCAGCTACTTAGTGAGGCCCTCCACAACTTAGCAAGACCCTGTTTCAAAATAAAGAATATAAAATAGGACTGGGGGTGTAGCTCAGAGGTAGAATGCCTTTGGGTTCTATCCCCAGTACTGCAAAAAAAAAAAAAAAAAAAA
>PVJS01027411.1:0-26266 GCA_004027185.1 Glis glis | reverse complement strand
TACTCCATATTCCTGCCCTGAGTACTACAAGACCATAAGCTACACTAAGAATGTTTGGCTTAAGGCAGGGTCACCGTGAACTTTACTAACATTGCATAATGCTTAACCTTGGCTTCGGCATCCCCGCATCCCCACAGTTTGCTTATGCAGATGTAGAAAATCCAAGCAATGTCAAATGTAAGGTAAACATATATTGTTTGGTCTCAAGTGAGTTGTTTTTCACCATTCTAAAATTATGTGAACTTGAACTTTTGATCCTGTGAAACTGTACTTTTTCCTATATAAGTGGCCTTCAATAGAGTCTCGGGCTGCACTTTCCAGGTGTGTGGCCCTGACTGGTAGGTAAATAAAGACCTCAAAATTGGATTTTTGGAGTCTGGTGTGTCTCTGTGGGTTCCCTTGCTACGTTTTCCTCTTCAGTTGTCTTGCTAAAGAATGCAAATATAAATTTCTCTTCATAAACACACAGAAATGACCTCAATTGAGTAAGGCAACCTTGCATCCTGAATCAACACTTCAATATTTTGGAGGAAAAAGAGCACTGAAAGCAATTCCACTATAATAAATATTACTTATTTATTATGGTCATTTTGTTTGTATTGTACAGAATCCTTAATCTCAATGCTTTCAAGTTTCTCAGAGCTAGAGTTGTATTTATCAATACTTTCATCTTTTGTTCTTGTTTTGTTTTTGATCATCTGACTTTGTGATAGGGAACTAGGAAGAAAATGGTGGTCGTCATTACTACTCCACCTATGGTAATTCTACAGTTTTGACAAGAGATTTCTAATTTGATTGTGTAATTAGCATGAGTGGAAAGAAAAGTTCCATCATTCTATAATTACGTGAACTTGAACTTTTGATCCTGTGAAACTGTACTTTTTCCTATATAAGCAACTGTCAATAGAGCCTCAGGGCTACCCTCTCTAGGTGTGTGGCCCCAACCAATCGGTAAATAAAGACCTCAAAATTGGATTTTTGGTCTGGTGTGTCTCTGCAGATTCCCTTGCTACAAACTTTTGTTCTCTTATCTATAAAAATTGATGGTTGCCTGACATATATCAAAATGTATAATTATAATTTACAATGCACCAATAAATGAACACAAAAAGTTAAAAAAATTGATGGTTGCATTTCTTGAAAATTTTAATGCAGACATAGATTTTACTTTATAGGTAATTTAGAAGAAAATCTACAAATCAAAATTAAAAGCCACATCAGGAAATATATACACTCACCAAGAATGGAATGCAAGTTAACGTCAGCATAGAATATACGGCAAGATATCTAGCAGATTTTTGAAATTTCAATTCCTCATCTCGAATTTCAATAATCTTATTTTTATAGGCAGGTTCCCATGCATAAAGCTTGAGGATCTATAAAGGAAACAGACAATGAATATTTGGCAATCAATACAGAAGAAAAATGTACACATAGCAATCCATATTATACATGTGCACACACATGCATGCACACACGCACACGCCCCTGTGAGGGTAAAATAGATGGTATTTTCATAGCCAAAGTAAATTGCTCCTACTTTTTTTTGGTAATGGAGATTGAACTCAGGGGCATTCTACCTCTGAGCTACACCCCAGCCTTTTTTATATTTTATTTTGAAACAGGGTCTTGCTAAGTTGCTGAGGCTCTCACTCAGTTGCCTTGAACCTGCCTCTTGTCTCAGCTTCCCAAGTACTGGGATTACCGATGTGTGTTACTGTGCCCAGCTAAATTGCTCCTACTTTTGACTGGATCAAAATATTTCCTTGAATTATGGGTGCTTCTGGGGTGGAAGGGTGGAGAAGGAAACATCATCTCCCAGCCTTATGTTTCTTTTACCCACCAGCAACTTAGTTCTGAGCCAGACTGGCAGCATCCCAGCAACAGGCAAGAACTCCACAGAGGTCTCTGTCTAGCTCAACTCTGTCACTGTTCTCAATTCTCCTGTTGGTTCTGTTTCTCTGGAGAACCCTAATACAATTTCATTGGCTCTGCAAACTTAACACTTAACTGCTCAGGGTCTTCTTTTTCTAGTTTGGAAATTGGGAGTGAGAAATGTTTTACTCGGGGGTTTATAAGAATTATATGAGGAAACAGATAGGAACTACTAATCACAGCACTTGGCACATAGAAGATGTCAAGTGAATGATAGCTATTATTAGTATTATCAGAAAGAGGCTTTAAGGCACCTGCTATCATCCCCCAAGATGCTAACTGCTCACAGTTTTAAACTATGCTACTTGATTGCCATTTGGACTTCTACCAATTTTCCAGCCTATTCCCTGCTGTGAAAGCTATTTCAAGCCTTGAACTTTGCTCGGAAATGTTCTTCTATTTTACCCCACTGCCCTAGTCCTACTGATAATACAGATTTCCTTTTGCGAACACCAGTATTTAAAATCTATAAACATATACCGCTGTGCTTTTTATTTTTGGATGCAAGGGCTATCAATCAACCTCCTGAGAGCTGCATGTGGATCATATTACTTTTAAGTGAGTGTTTGACCTTATTAAATCATCTGAGTTAAATTTCAGAGATACTTGAGGATACTTTTAATTTCAGACAAGTCAGACAACAGCAGTCAAGGTATCTTTAACAATTTCTTTCACCTCAGTAAATTGCCATTTTGTGAAAATTCTACACAGCATAATCCAGCAGAGCACATAGTGATTCTAGGGTGAATCAATGTTTACATATAGTGGATATATGTGTGAATATAATAATAGATGCACCAAGAATTATTTGGCCAAGAATCAACGCGCAGGAAGCACAAAGCAAAAATAGACAAATGGGATTACATCAAACTAAATAGCTTCTGAACAGCAAAAGGAACCATCAACAGAATGAAGAGGCAACGTATAAAATGGGAGAAAATATTTGCAAACTAGACACCTCACCGCAAGTGCTGGTGAGGATGGGGAGAAAAGGGAACCCTTGCACACTCCTGAGAATAGAAATTTGTACACTAGTTGCAGGAACACTATGGAGGTTTCTCAAAAATTAAAAAATAGAAATGCCATATGAGCCAGCAATCCTGTTACTGGTTATCTAACAATGAAAATGAAACGAGCATGTCAAGGAGACACCTGCTCTTGCCATTTCAATGCAGATAATTCGCAGTAGCCAAGAAATGGAAACAACCTAAGTGTCCAACTACGGATCAGTTTATTTAATGAACTAAAAATGTGGTACATATACACAATGGAGTAATATTTAGTCATAAAAAGAATTAAATCCTATTATTTGTGGGAACATGGAAGGAACTGGAAATCATTATGTAAGATGAAAGAAGTTAGGCAAAGAAAGACAAATACCACATGATCTCACTCCTAGGTGGAACCGAAAAATGTTGATCTCATAGAAGTTGAGAGTGGAATGGTGGTTACCAGAGGCCGGGGAGAGAGAGGAATGGGGAAAGGTTAATGGATAGGTACTAAGGTACAGTTAAACAGGAGCAAGGAGTTCTGGTGTGCCCTTGCGAAGCAGGGTGACTACAGATAATGTGCTTTATATTTTTAAAAAACTAGGAGAAGCCGGGTGTGGTGGTGCACGCTTGTAATCCCAGTACTTTGGGAGGCGGAGACCGGAGGATCCGGGTTCGCGGCCAGCCTCAGCTCTCTCTGTCTCTCTCTCCCTTTCTCTCTCTCTCTCTCCTTAGTGAGGCCCTCCGCAACTTTGTGAGACCCGGTTTCAAAATAAAGTATAAAAAATAGGACCGGGGGTGTAGTGCAGAGGTAGAACACCCCTGCGTTCAATCCCCGGTACCGCAAAAAAAAAAAAAAAAAAAAACTAGGAGAAAAAAACACTTGAATGTTTTCACCATAAAAAATAATAAATATTTGTGGAGATGCATATCTTTTGCCTGATTTAATCAGTACACAATATATACATGTATCAAAACATCACAGGGCATCCCATTAAATATGCATAATTTTATGTGCTTATACATCAGTTAAAATAAGTTTAATTTACATTTTTAAAAATAGATGCACCAGAGAGGAATATGTGATTGTCAGTTCCACAAAGAAATTCCATGTGGGCTATGTAGATTTTATCCCTTAGAAAATTTTGTTAAAGCATAACCTCGATGCAATAGAATTTGAAATTGCATATATATATATATGTATATATGTATATATATGTATATGTATATGTGTATGTGTATGTGTATGTGTATGTATATGTATATACACACACAGGTTCATAAGGCATTATTCATTTTTACTGGGGAGGAAATATTAGTGCCATGGGTGAGATAGTTTTCTAGACAAAAATAATTTGCCATATATCTTTTGTAGAATAACACTTACATGATCATTTCTAGCCCACATAAAAATGTCTGAATGACATCTCAGCCCTTTGCCCACGTAAATCTGCATTGACACTGATAGCAATGTAATTGACATTCGGTACTGGGGATTGAACCCAAGGGCATTGTACCTCTGAGCTACACCCCCAGCCCTATTTTTTGTTCTTTATTTTGAAACAGGGTCTCACTAACTTGTGTACGGCCTCACTAAATATCTGAGGCTGGCCACAAACCCACGGTCCTCCTGTCTCAGCCTCCCAAGTACTGGGATTACAAGCGTGCACCACCACACCCGGCTGTAATTGACATTCTTGCCTGCCTCATCCCATTTCATCCACATAATTCCTCCAAATAAGTAATATATTGCATCTTTTGAATGGTGATGTCTGTTTGTTGGTTGAGAAACAAAGAAAGTGCCTGTATTTCATTAGGCTTTTCATGGTAATGTTATTTTAGCAAAAAATAATTCCTATATATCTCAAATATGAAGCCCAATACCAACAATTACAAATTTGTCATCACTTTGAGATATTGAGAACAGTACAGAGAATTTATTGATTAATATGTTGCTGTATTCTAAACAGTCAAATCAAAGACATATACCTTTTATATTACCTTAATTCCATGTAAGATTTCATTCAGTAGTTTTATTTGTTTATCTTTGTTCTTCGTTTGGCTTTTCTATTTAATGGAAAAATATTTGAGAAAAATTGGTAATGCTTTAGGTGATATAGCCACAGTTATTTTCTAAATACAGTTGACTTTCTCTATTTTATATAAACTTTAGTTGAGAAGAGTATCTCACAATACTTATACAATATAATTCTATTGATAATGAGGTAAGATAGCTATACACAGGTAACTAAGTAGCCATCAGTAGAATGAAAACAGAATAAAAATAGTAGAAAGTACATATTTAAACATGATTTGTTCAAAACTGAGTAATTAAATTACACATACAACCTATTAAAAAGGGATACATTTCCAAAAATTCCATCATATATATGTATAATTATATATAATTTATATATAAGTATAATTTGTATATGTGTAAAATTACACCAAATATATATATCAGAAGCCAGGCATGGTGGTGCATGCCTGTAACCCAAGTACTTGAGAGACTGAGACAGGAGGATTGCAAGTTTGAAGTCGGCCTCAGCAATTTAGCAAGGCTCTCAACAACTTAGTGAGACCTTGTTTCCACATAAAAAAATAAAATAAGGCTGGGGGTGTATCTCAGAGGTCGAATCCTCTGGGTTCAATCTCCAGCACCACCACCAAAAAAAAAGAAAAAAAATATATATATACATATATACACACACATATACATGTACACACACATTAGAAATGTTACAAAGCTTTCTATAATTTTCTATTAATTATTTTTTGGGAATTTGAGTGATTATAATATATATTTATAAATATTAGCTGTTTTTTCAAAAATACTATGTAATTATTATATATTTATTAAAATATTTAATGACAATATCTTATTACTATTGTTTGGGTATTGCTTCTAAGGGTTCCTTCCATTAACACTGCCATTTTATATTATATCTAATTATAAGCATTTGCATATCCTATAAAAAACACACTTATAAGTTAATACCTACACTAATGTTTGTGTGATTTAAAGGCATATTTCACTTTAGTATATTAGCACACAATACTGAAGTCTCTTTGAAAGACTCCAGATCAAGGCTCAAAAATGTATTTCCATTACTAATAATTTGACTTTAAATAGCACGATTTAAAATTGGGATTTTTTTTTTTTTTTTTTTTGCAGACCGGGGATTGAACCCAGGAGCCTTCTACCTCCGCTCTATACCCCCGGCCCTATTTTTTATACTTTATTTTGAAACCGGGTCTCACAAAGTTGCGGAAGCCTCACTAAGGAGAGAGAGTGAGAGAGAGAGAGAAAGAGAGAGAGAGAGTGAGAGACAGAGAGAGATCTGAGGCTGGCCGCGAACCCGGATCCTCCGGTCTCCGCCTCCCAAAGTACTGGGATTACAAGCGTGCGCCACCACGCCCGGCTTAAAATTGGGAATATTTTTAAAAGCTAATTAAAAATATTCATTACTATAAAGTAACCTATTACTCTAAACACTAGCATGTTTAATACTTCTTTATAATTACATGCTGTTTTCTAGTTTTCATCTTACATTTGAAATTTCAGGTAAATATAAAAAGTTTAAATTTTCATCACTTAAATATAAGTAAATATCTCCCCCCTTATATCTAATTCTACTCTACAAGTAGCCAAGTAGCAAGAGGCTGCCATTTTATCTCTTGATTATATAACAATGAAATATATCTTTATTTACTTATTTCTATCTTACACATGTGCCTAGGTACATTTATGTTTTAAAGATTAGATTAATTATATATACGTTTATGTGTGTATATATACATATGTATATATATATATGTATATATATATATATATATATACATATGTGTGTATAACCCCCTACCCCCATCCATGGTTTCATTTTTTATTATTTCAGTTGCTTACAGTCAACAGAAGTCTAAAGATATTACATGGAAAATTCCTGAGAAAACAGCTCGTCAGCTTTAACTTGCATGCCGTTCTGAGGAACACGATGAAATCTCTTGCTGATCCACTCTGTGCTGCCTGGCTTGTGAATCTCCCCTTTGTCCAGTCTATCCCTGCCGTAGACACCGCCTGCTTGGAAGTCACTCAGTCTCCTCACTGAGTGACAGATTGACTGCTATAGTATAGCAGTGCTTGTATTCAAGAAACCCTTGTTTTACTTCATAAAGGCAGCAAGTAGTGGTACTGGCAGTTTTGTTACAGTATATTGTTAGAATTGTTGTGTTTTATTATTGTTGTCATTAAACTCTTACATCTCTAATTTATAAATTAAACTTTATCCTAGGTATATGTGTACTGCACTGGAAAAAAAAAAACCATATATAGCATTTGGTGCTATCTGAGGTTTCAGACATCCTCTAGGGGTCCCGGAACTTATCCATGTTAAATAAGGGGGGCTACTATACATATATTTACATACACATGTATTTCTTTAAATTGCTTTTTCCTCTAATATATGATGGGCATATTTCCATATCAGTACATAGATATTGTTAAACTTTGATGTATTTAAATTAATAAAATATGCTTCCATCAGTAATATATCTGCATATGTGAATGTTAATTTAGTGCATGAAATCATCTGTCTCTTTTATTGCAGTGGGATTTCCTTCAGGGCATTGAACTTTGCTGTCGTTCCATTCTGGTCTGATACATAATGGGATGTCAAAACATGGATAGAAAGATGAATGATTGACAGAATGTAAAAGAAGAATATGAAAATTAGTTCTGTGAAGAATTCACTGTCCATTCACTCCTTGCTCATTCTATCACGTGTGTCCTTTCCACTCCTCAAACAACCAAGCATATCCTAGCTGTGCACCTGCAGGTAGCTGTGCAAATACTATGCCCTTTGCTTGGTTTATCTTTTCCTCAGACGTCCACAGGGATTACTCCTTCACCCTGCTGATACATCATTTTCTTCCTGAGGACTTTCCTGCCTCTGCACCCTTTGTTCTTCTATTACCTTCTCTTTAATGATGTTTCTCTGTATACAAATTACCATGAGGTGCCACACTGTGTGTCTATTTATTTACTTGCTTGATGTCTGTCTCTCCCACTAGCCTCTTGAGGGCTGGAACTTGTTATTACTCCTCACTGCTGTCCTTCTATGCCTAGAGCAGTGACCGGCACAGAATAGATGTTTCATCAATGTTGGTTGAATGAATGAGTGAGTGGATGATAAATCTGGATGGTTTCCATTTATAACCTCTAGTTTCCATATGTAGTGAATTAGCTAGATGACTTCTGTCAACTCAAGTAAAAACAACTCAACATCTGTTTGGCGCATGTAACGCGAGGCAGTGATTTTCTTACCTTCAGCTTTTTTTCTCTAATTGCAACTAAAGCATTTAGTGGTATAACTAACAGAAGGACTGCCACCCCTGCTAACACTGCTGGACCCAGCTCTTGCCAAAGAAGGGAGATGGCCATCAAGATTTGAAAAGGGGCGGACCAGAGGAGATTGAGGTTGGCTGTCAAATCCATGAGCTGCTGGGCATCTGCTGACATCAGGTTAATAATTTCCCCAGTGGAAAACTTATTCCGAGAAACATTTGATAAAAGTAGGGCCTATAAAAGGAGAAGCAAACTGTTTTAGAATTCTGTAAATTATGGAGTCTTTATTGTCAAGCAATGGTAAATTTTATTATTAATTGTTAATGTCTTTAGAAAAACATAAGGTTATAGAATATCAAGAAACATGAGTTTTAGGTGAAGAATTAGAATTATTGATCAAAATACACAGCTTTGGAATTTACTGCATAATGGCAGAGAGTAGCATTTGATTTCCAAGCAAATAAGAACCCTCTATAGCTAGGCGTGGGGGTGCATGCCTGTAATCCCAGTACTTCTCAAGCTGAGGCAGGAGGATTGCAGGTTTGAAGCCAGCCTCAGCAATTTGGTGAGGCTGTTGGCAACTTAGCGAAACCCTGTTTCCGAATAAAATTCAAATAGGGCTGGGGGTGTAGCTTGGAGGTAGAATGCCCCTGGGTTCAGTCCTCAGCACCACACACACACACACACACACACATACACACACACACACACACACACACACACACACACACACAAGGAACCCTCTATAACATTTTTCATTGAAAAATTACAAAATAATTCTATTCTAAATACATTGAGGTTTTCCTCCATTTGGTGGCAACCCCATAAACCTAAATGTTACTAATAAAAAGTACACACAATAAATGAATATCTAATTAATACTAAAGAAAAAGTATTATTCTTGAAGTTGTGGAAAATTTAAAAAGAACACAGTTCCGATGCTCAAGGTGATTACAGTCGCTCTGTGGAGCTATGCACACAGACGTACATTCACAGAGCCAAATCGAAGTGTTAATAGCTAATAAGGGCGATAGGATGGTAGAGAGAAAGAGTATTGGAAAGGGTTCATGGAGCAGATAGATATACATCTTTTCTTCCAAGGCCTGATTTTACCTGTATAGATTGTTTAATATTGGCAAATTGAATCAAATAATTGGAAACATATTAAGGATGCTAGCAGAAATTCATTTATTTTAATCCTCCAATCATTTAGAATTCCCGATGAAATCCATAATTAACTAAAAGTGGTGGGATATTTGTATTTGCATGAAAAACCAGGCAAAGGCCTATTCACATACCAAACATTTTATGGAATTTCCTTTACACTGATATAAAAAGAGACAGAATTGAGAGTTGAGGCTACCAAGCATAAATGGGGTACAGGAGGCACTCAAAATCTATTCAGTAACCTAATAGGAAAATCCCACCTGGAACATAAGTAGGCAAGGTCCACAGTGGAACTCATCCAATACTGTCTACCTCCAGGCAGAGGGCTGGGACAAGGGGCCAGCCAGAGGGACCACACAGCCCTAGGAAGGTCAAGAGGCACCAGTATCTTCACAGACCTTGGGCTCAATGGCTAATGTCGTACTCAACCTTTGTTTTCCTTCTTCCCTCCCTCCTTCTCTACTCTCTCCCTCTCCCTCTCTTTCTCTTTTCTTTTCTTTTCTTTTCTATTTTGTGATATTGGGAATTGAACTCAGAGCCATTCTACCTCCAAGCTATACCCCCAGCCCTTTTTAAAAATTTATGTTTTGAAACAGGGTCTTGCTAGGTTGCTGAGGGTCTCTCTCACTAAGTTGCTGAGGCTGGTCTTGAAACTGTGGTCCTCCTATCTCAGTCTCCCAAGTATTAGGATTACAGGTATGGGTCACCATGCCTGGTCTTGTTTACATATCTGCCCAGCAAATTGGAAACATTTTTTGCTACTGACTAGTAAGGAGGATAGTTGTATTGAAAATAAAAGATGGACTACTGCCAGAAGAGAAAAAAGTGGAAAAATACTAGTCACCATTTAAGTTAAGCTTCCAGCCATTTCTCTTCCAAATGTTGCTTTTCAACCTCCCCCAGTAAGTTACTGACCCACTAAAGAGGGCAAGTTAAACAGCAGAGATCCAAACTCTTTACTCCTTACTTTAATAAAGTCTATAACTATTAAGAGCAATCCATTGATTTCTAGTAGTATCCACCCCCACTTTACCACTACAAACAAATATAGGCTCTTGTTTCCCATTCTTCTACAAATATTTACTTAGTATTTACGAAAAAACTAAAAGTTGAGTAGTTCAAAATAAATGAAAGATACAAGGAATTAAATAAACGTTCTTGTATTGGAAAGTGATATTGCAAGATAAATGAGAAAATATTTGAATATGTCCTTGTAAACTTTGTAAGAAAAGAATAGAATACCAAATAGAAATGAATAAGAACGTGTTTTTTTTTTCAAATGTAAAGCACAACTGACAAATTTTAAATACCACAACAGAGGCATCAAAATGGAATTTGTAAACTGGTAGATAAGTTCAAAAACTTTTTCTAGAAATTAGAGAAAAAAATATTTCAAAAAATGAAATGATGAAAGAAAATATTTAAAGAATAGAGAAGACATCAGATAATTGCACACAAATATGAATATAAATATAGGCATAGGTTATATTTATACTTAAATGTCATTAATATTTAGTGTAATGAAAATGCAGTCTCTGGAGCAGAATGTCTGTGTTCCAAACCTGGCTCCTCCATTTTAATAACTTTTGACTCTGGGTAAGTTACCCAGTTATCCTGAATTTAAGTTCGCTTATACTATATACATACATAGCTATTATATCTACACCTGTGTCTGCAGCTGAATATCCATTATAAAATTATTCTTAAAACAAGATGCAAAAACACTATTATTTTACAAACAAAGAAAGAGAAGGAACAAAGAGGAAGCCCATTCTCTGAGGGAAAGATTTCAAATGAAAAGCAACCAGAATGTACTACCCAAATTAATTAGAAAATAGCACCTCTTCCTATCTTGGTGAAATATGTGAACTCTAAGGATAAAAGGAAATCCTGATAAATACCCAGAAAGGGGAACATCAAAACAAAACCTGTAATCCTAAACTGGTGGGTGCAGAGGTAGGGATTGGTGCAGCTCTCTCTCTCTGTTGCCGTGGTTACCAAGCATATATAGAGAAGATATTTTGATATCTTTTCTTAGGAAACATAAATTGCTCCAGACCTTCTAAGAAGCATTTGGAATCCTCATTAAAATATGTCCATCTATCTATCTTTGTGTGTGTGTGTGTGTGTCGTAATCATACATTGTGATGAAGTTCAGAGCAATGGAGACATTACCTGTTCACAGCACTTGGTGAGCGTCCACCGGCTCCTACCCCGCTCCCTCCCCTTCCCAGTGCATGGTATTGACATTGGCATTGATAATTCTGTATATATACATTGTGTCCACTGAAGTGCTCTCTTCATCAGATCTCCCTCTCCCTACTGGCCTCCCTCCTCCTGACCCCCTTCCTCACTCTACTAGAATTTCTCCTCCTTTGTCTGGAGTCCCTTTTGTAGGGGGGCTGAGAGAGGAGGATTGCACATTCTAGGACAGCCTCACGATGTAGCAAGACTCTCAGCAACTCTCAGAAACAAAAACTAAAAAGGGCTGGGGGTGTAGCTTAGAAATAAAACGACACTGGGTTCAATCCCCAGTACCCCCCCCAAAGGCCAGAAATCCCACTCCATAGATAAAATCACAGATATCCTTGTATGGCAAGGATTTTATTTTTTGCAGTATTTCTTAGAGTGGTTGAAAAAATTATGGTTACGCATACAAGATATTATATAGCTGTAAAAAGTACAATTAGATAGGGGTATAGCTCAGTGGCAGAGTGCTCCCTAGCATGTTTGAGACCCTGGGTTCAATGCTTAGCACTTCAAAAAAAGTAGAGTTATACTGGTAAGATATTCAATTTTTTAACACAAAAAGAAAAATAAAATTTAGTAAATAACAAAGGATTCTGAAAAAGAAAAGAAAGAAGGGTAAAGATGGGAAGCAAAGGAAAAGAGTAAAAATAAAAGGGGTAAAAATAGCAGTAAAAGGGAAAAAACATGGCACATATAAAATTGTTTCATCTATGCATTTATTTAAACATGTTTGTATGTAAGAAAAATATATTTAAAATAACATTAAAAATACTAAATATGAAAATGAATCACAAAGACATAATATTCAGGATGTATTTTTCTTAATATTTTACTAAGCAAATAATAGATTATAAAAACAGTTTATACCAAATATGTATGTGTGTATGCAAAATGAATATTGAAAAAATATACCAGTGATTATTTCTTGGAGTTACAATTATGAATAGTTGCTATTTTCTCTTTTATATTTGATTCATTGTAAGTATTTTCTTCAATGAACAAGAGAAAATAATCTTTAAAATTAACTGCCAAATAACATTCCACTGAATGTATATAACATATTTGCTTCAGCATTTATCTGTTGTTTCACATTAGGTTGTCTCTACATCTTCTGTATAGCGAATAGTGGTGCAATGAACAAAGGCACGTAGATATCTCTTTGAGATTCTAATTTCAATACTTTTGGATACATATGCAGAAGTAGGATCCAGATTGTTGGACTTTTCCACAGTGGCTGAACATTTTGCATTCCTATCAACATGCAATGATTCCATTCCATTTTCTCCACATCCTTGCCAACACTTGCCTTTTTTTTTTGGTAATAGTCATTCTGACACGTATCAAGTAATATGGCTTTGATTTGTATTTCCTGGTGATTAGCAATGATGAACATTTTTCATACACACGTTGGCCATTGTATGTCTTCTTCTTTTTTTTTTTTTTTGTGGTACCGGGGATTGAACCCAGGGGCGTTCTACCTCCGCGCTACACCCCCAGCCCTATTTTTTATACTTTATTTTGAAACCGGGTCTCACGAAGTTGCGGAGGGCCTCACTAAAGAGAGAGAGAGAGAGAGAGAGAGAGAGAGAAAGCTGAGGCTGGCCACGAACCCGGATCCTCCGGTCTCCGCCTCCCAAAGTACTGGGATTACAAGCGTGCGCCACCACGCCCGGCTGTATGTCTTCTTAATAAGAAGGAAATATGTGACAACATAGATGCATCTTGAGGACATCATGTTAAGTGAAATAAGCCAGACACAGAAAGACAACTGTTGATTCCACTTAAATGTAGTACCATAAATGGTCAAATTCATAAAATCAAAGACTGGAATGGCAGTTACCAGAGGCAGAGGGGAGGAAAAACTGGGGAGTAATTAACCAACAGGTACAAAGTTTCAGCTAAGTAAGAGGATAAAGAGATCTGATGTGCAATATTATACCTATGGATAACAATAATGCATTTTACACTTAAAATGTGTTACTATGAACAATAATGCATTTTATACTTAAAACATGTTAAGATGACAATAATGCATTTTTACACTTAAAATGTGTTAAGATGACAGATTTAATATTAAATGTGCTTACAAAATTAGAGTGAGCAATTGCTTTCATAACATTAAAAAAATGACTAAAGGGTACCATATAATTGAATGTTGTTTGCATGACATTTCTAACATCAGGAGAACTGATTTTTCTTTCAATAATTTTTTCTGACAAATAAACCTTTATATTTCTGTAAGGAACAAAATTAACAAGCAATGGAGGGCAATTTAGTCACCATGTATTGCTAGATTATACAGTTTAAACTGCCTTTGTGTTATATGAAGCAATTTGAAAGAATACTGCAATATGTACCACAATGACAACAGATAGGGCAACATTTCTAAAATTATCTGATAGAAAGAATTTAACCTAAAAAGAGAGGAAAAGTGTGACTGAGATAAAAAGAGAAAGGACCTCATCTTCAAAACTTAAAATAATGTAAGAAGTTGGGGGCATTTATAAATATTTGCTAATCAAAACTAAAATTAGCCAACATAAATTTATATTTTAAGTACTCTTTTTCTAAAAAAAAAGTCCACTTTTTTTTTGGTTCTGAGGGTTGAACCCAGGGCATTCTACTTCTGAGCTAGACCCCCAGCCCTACTTTATTTTTTTTATTTTGAAACATAGTCTCTATAAGTTGCGGAGAGCCTCCCTAAGTTGCAGAGGGCCTCACTAAGGTGCTGAGACTGGCTGCAAACCTGTGATCCTCCTGTCTTAGCCTCCCAAGTAGTGGGATTACAAGCGTGAGCCACCACGCCCGGCCAACTTCATTATTTTTAAACAATCTCCAAGTTTTAGATTTCTTGTCTGTAGAATTTTCATGGCATATGAATCCTAATACATACATACACACACACACACACACACACACACACACACACACGTGCAACTGTGTGACATCTCTTTTCAAGACTTCATTTACTTCACCTATTGAATTATGCTGCAAGATGCCAATAAACCATATATAGTTCTAAGCTTCCCAAACCCCTCCTCCTGACTGGAAATATCTCGATCATCAATGGGTTCAATTCACTAATATTTCATTTTATCACCTTATGATAAATTCATCTTGCAATTTCACTTTCTCCCTTTATGTTTTTCTCTGCACTCATTGCTAGGGCTCTATTCATATTTCCTAAACTATTGCAATAGCTCTAATACTCTTCTTTTTTCTAACCCCATCTGATTTCATTTTTTTCCTCATTATCTCCCATATAGTTCAACTCAGTCCAAATTTCCTATGTAATTAAAATATATTTTTACTATATTCTTCAAGGCTCTTTTAAAAAATGAATCCTTTCTTTATTATCCTGTCTTTATTATTTCTCTCCACCATCCTAAGCAGGAAACATGGTCTCTACCCAAATTATCTACTCACTATATTCTGAGCAGGTCTTGTATTCATTTCTGTACTTTTCCCCCAGGTTATTGCAACAGCAGAGAATTTGCCTCAAGCTGTTCATCCCTCAGACTCACATCATGCAACTAACCATGGAACCTTTCCTGACTTTCCTAGCTGGAAGTCATACACATTATATAGAGCCGAAAGGTCCTATAAATTCCAATCCCAGTCATCTTCAAATGCAAGTCTGAGACACAGTGTACCTAACAGTGTAACCTTAACAGTTACAGGAATTCATTCTTCTTTAGTTCCCGTGTGTGCCAAGAAGTATGTCAGGATTCTCTTGACTGAAAGTGCAAGAATTGGATTCTTCCTCTTCCTGTTGACCACACTTAAGGACAATATCTTTAAAGAATGTAAGTAAAATTTATTACTTTTCTTTGTGTTTTATAATTACTACAATTAAAGCATGAGAAAAAGTACACATGGAGATATTCTAGACACCCACCTGTCCAAAACGGTAGCCATTAGCCATGTGTGGTTATTAGATCTAAATTTAAATGAATTAAAATTTAAAAATTCACTTCCTTAGTCATACAGTCACTTTGCAAAGGCTCAACAGCTGCATGTGACCAGTGGCTAACATACAGCACAGCAACTATAGAACATTTTTAAAAACGCATACATTTTCATTGGATGGCACTTGATGGGGAAATGTCCCTCGACCGCCCTTATGAAGCCCAGGAGCTCACTGATGCTGCTTTTGAGTCATGTCTTTTTCTGAGTCTTCATGAATTCTCATGAAACCTGTACCCATGAAGCAAAAGAGTAACAAGACCTGAGTTTAGAGACCCATAGGGGTGTGTGTGTGTGTGTGTGTGTGTGTGTGTGTGTATGTTACTGGGGATTGAATCTGTGGTGTTCTACCTCTGAGTTAGAACCTTAGCCCTATTTTTTTTTTAAATTTTGAAACAGGTTCTCATTAAGTTGCTGAGGGCCTCGCTGAGTTGCTAAGGCTGGCCTCAAACCTTCAGTCCTCCTGTCTCAGCTTCCCAAGTACTGGGATGATAAGCGTGCGCCACCATGCCTGGCTGACCCATAGACTCTTAAAGTGACCATTGGAAGAAGACACAATTCTTCCCTGAAAGCCTAAAAATGAAATTCCCTGAACTTTATTCCAAACTAGCAATGGTTAAATGAATAGTACATAGCAGGCAAGTTCTGACACTTCCACTCTTCGCCAAGAAAATTCTGTGAGGAAGTAGCGCCAAGTTCAGATTAATATAGGCCACATCTGGTGCCCACTAAGAGGGTCACTTAGGTTCTTGAAAATACCTAAATATGATACAAATCAGAATCCAAAAACCTGTAAAGAAGAAGGGAAATTTAACAATCCCAATTAGCCCCATGGAGAGAGACCTGTGTCTCCTATCCAACTGTAATCACTACAGCAGGTTCCACTGAATAGACATGATGATTGTATTCCTTTTATCCTTCCAGCCCTTTATTCTTAAATAATCTCTAAGGAACCAAAAGTACCTCTCCTGCAGTCACTGTTTCCATTTACTTCCATGGACTCTGTCCTTGAAATGGACTCACCCAGGACACTTCATTCCCCTTTTTATTTCAGAAGGCTTACTCTAATTTCTATTGCAATCACCCCCTTTTTATTTAAAGACTATTTTTAGAGCAATTTTAGGTCCACAGCAAAACTAAGAGGAAGGTAGTTCCATATATCTCCTCTCCCCATACATACACGGTCTCCCCATTATCAACATCCCCAGAATGGTATATTGGTTACAACTGATTAACCTATATTGACACCTCATTATCCCCCAAAGCCCATAGTTTACATGAGGTTTCACTCTTGGTACAGTGCATGCTATAGGCTAGGACAAATGTATAATGACATATATTCACCATTATCGTATCATACAGAGCAGTTTCATTGCTCTAAAAATCCAGTGTGTTCTGACTTTTATGTTTATAAATCCATCCTTTTATGCTTTTACTCTTTCATGATGGTTGACTCTTTTATGCTCGTAAATCCACCCTCATTCTATGTCCAAACTCCAATGCTTTAGTTATGGAATACAATCCCGTTCCACAGGGACTACATATCAAAAGACAAGGGTTAGCATTTAAACTGATCCCTAGCTTCTTTCAGATCTTCCCTCCATGTTGGGATCCTATAAAGAACACCTTAAGAACTTTAAAAAAAATACTCTACTACTTTTCTAATTCCCTCGTTTTAAAGCATGTAAGAGAGCAATCCAATTAGAATTTGGGAATTCCTTGAATTTTTTACCTTTTTGTAGATCAGTCCAGTTACAGCTGTTTTAATTTTTGCTGAGGTGAGTGCATTAAAACGTAGATATTGCTGAAGGATCAGGGTTTGTGAAAAGACTACAGTAAAAAGTGCCACTGCATAGCCATAGCCAGTCCAGCCAAAATCTGAGCTGTGTTCACAGAAAATGATCATTTGCCTAAATGTCACAAAAATTGAGAAAGGGGAAGAAATGTTAAATATCTGAAGTAGTTAAATGCTTATGGGAGTTAAGTATTGTTAAAATATTACCCACACACGTGCACACACTCAAACACACAGCACATACTGTCTATTCTTCTCCATTGGCTCAAACTGGCATTCTTTTTCTTTCCTTTTCTTCTTTTCTCTTTTCTTTTCATAACCTGAGCATTAGACAATAAAGTAAATAAAACCAACACTTATTTCCACAGGCTTGTGGGTGAGGTTATTTTTTGGCAATCTCATCAAATCATTAACTCCTATGGTCTAACTTCATCAGAAACATTAAGATCGAGACATTTAAACTTCCTTTTTTCCAAAATGATGCATCTTGTCGAATATAGGAAAACACAACAATCAGAAAGTACGTAGGGGATCTCTTAGAATGGCACACAGCTGGCTTGTTTAAAGGCTAGATGCATATCTCACCCTTTATTGTTATTTGTACCCATGTCCAATTTCTCTCTCCTCCACCTTTCCTCATCTCTTCAAGTTTGGTAGCAGCAGGGCCATGATGATTAGGACCAATGCTCAGGTACAGAAAAACAGTGGGTAGGGTTCTAATCATCACTATCTTGGCTGTTTATTGTCCCTCAATTTTAAACATTGAGTAAAATTCAGAGTACCTGATTCCATTGTTAGGAACATTTTCTATGCAGACTTACCTTTTTAAAAACTGCATGCATATGAATGAAACTAGTAATTTGAAAAGAGTACATGTTCTCCACATTATGGCAAAAACAATTTGGGTATATACTATAAGATAGTATAAATTACTATATCATTTATTTTGCAGGCTCATAGTTCATGGTTTATTTAAGTAGTTCCTTCTATTGTATAGATAAAAGGTATAATCTTAGATGTTTTATAAATGTACCTTTTCATTGTGAACTCTGGAGATACAAAAATAGTTTCTGCCACTGTAAATAGTCATTTTGAGTGAATTCATAGACTACTATGACCAGAAGGGAATGATATGTAATTAAGTAAGAATATACCTAAACATTTCCCAAAGAATACTAAATTTAAAAACTCATTCTCTACATAGCCTAACATTTTCAAGAGGAAAATAAAAATAAACTTCTATGTTTTTATCCATTGTATTGGTAGCTTGAATTGCTAATGGTTGTGTTGTTCAAACTGCTTTATAACCCAAGTACATCAAAAGATTAACTTTATTAAAATCAACCATTAGAATAAAATATATACCAGTGTCTTTAAAATTAATATTAAAAGCTCCAGTTATTAAAAATTATTTGCAGCATAATATATTTTCAATGACACTATTAAATTATTCCACATCTCACATGGACATGTAATAACAGGAGGTCCTATATTTCTTGATTGATTGCTATCAGATGCCATTCATTGGGATATTAAATTATTTTTGAAAGGCAACTTAACTAAATGCCTTCTTTGTCCCTGAAAAAAAATTCCTGAATGAAGAGCACACTTTTCCCTATCATGGATATATCTATCATTAGCCTTTTTATTTCCTCATGAAAATCAAACAACTCAATGTCTATTTCCAGGTAGCATAGTGGTTCTACACATTCGATATTAATCATGAAATATTAAAATAATCTGTGCCAGATATAGTAAAGGCCATAAAATATATTCATGATATAAGATATGAATATTCATTTTTTGTTTGGCTGGTATTAGAATAAAATCCAAAAAAGGGGAAAAGAGCAAGCACAATAATCAACACAAAAGCTATCTCTTCTACTACTAGCAAATTAACGAGAACATTATTTTTATATACTTAATTAAACAAATGAGTCAATAATATGACAGGGTGCTCTCATCCCTAAGGATAATCCTTTCCAGCAACTGTTCCTTACCAAAAGAAAAATACATATGTTTCAAAATTCTCTTATAAACGTAGCTCTTCCAGGCCTAAATAATGATCACAGAAACTCAAAATTCTTTCCAATCATTCAATTATTTCTCAGTATAGAAATTTTAAGGTTATTAAATTACTCTAGAATAAAGGTCTTTGGGGAAAGTATAAATTTGGATAAATCATTTATTCAGTGCTGTGTTCAGGTCCTATGTGCCAGGCTTTGTGGCAAGAGCTAAGGACTGAGTAACATAGGCTCCTTTACTGGGAGGAGCCTGCTGTCTAGAAGGGGAGAAAGGTTGACTCATTCCAATGCAAATTCCTGTTTTGCAAGTATATTCAAGCCTACTGGAATATACTGGAAGAGTGTGTCACAAACCCCGGGATCATTCTGTATCCCACAGGAATTCTTTGGTATCCCAAATAGTATAAATATTGCTATTTTAGGAAAGATAGTGGCCAAAGTGAGATTCTCTAATGAGCAGGAGTCATTAGCAAACGGGAAACAGCCATGACTAAAAGTGGCTAGGAATCTCTTGCTGCTGCTCCCATTAAGAAGTTGAATTCCATTCCCCTAATTCCCCTTCACTTGGATTTGGGCTGACTTAGGGACTGGCTTGAGCAAAATCATGTGGTGAAAGCGACACTTTGGTATTTCCATGCCTAGATCATGAATCTACTTGTCTACGCCTCTTGGAATGTTCACTGGGGAAATCCAGCTGCCAACTAAGATGTCAACCACCTTGAGCTCTCTGTGCCCAGGCTAACCATTCAGAGAGGCTGTGGAGAGAGAAGGGGGAGACAGGCACAGAGGCAGAGATAGAGACAGACAGATACACACAGACAGATACACACATTTACAAGGGGAAGAGAAAGAGAGAGAGAGAAACACAGAGAGATGGAGACAAACATACACAAACAGGGAGGAGAGAGACAGAAAGTTACAGGGATAAAGACACAAAGACAGACACACACACAGAGACAGAAAGAAACAGATACACATACAGAATGAGTGTGTGTGAGAGAAAAAGAGAGACAGAGAAAGGTAGGCACATACACAGAGGTTTGTGTTGGGGGAGAGACAGAACATGGAATGAGAGAGAGACAGATGAAGGATGGAGAGGGAAAAGGAGAAGAAGGAGAGAGAGAGAGAGAGATCTGGACATTTCCAGCCATATTTTCCGAGGCACCTAAGTTAAGGAGGTGTGACATTATCTGGGACAGTCCAGCACCAGAATACAGGGAGAAGAACCAAGGCCACCCAGCCAACAGCCAGAACCCAGCCACCAAACATGTCTCCATTCCTGCTACTGCAGTGGTCTCCAGCTGTTCAAGACATTCAACTATGGCTCCAATCGTTATCAAACAGAGAGAAGCAATGCCTGACCTCTCAAATCATGGACTTAATAAAGTGGTGGTTGTGTTGTGCCACTAAGTTTTGACATAATTATTGTTGCAGCATTAAGTAAGCAGAGCAGGGTGGGAGAGGAAGAGGATGCTGGCCTATGCCTTCTCCTTACATATGAAGAGCCCGAGGTGACTGTACTGAAGACAGGGCAGGGACAGAGGAAGGGATCAGACTGCTATCTTGTCTGGAGGGGGAAGTTTCATCCAAGGGACATTTCACTTATACTTCTATATACAGGGGAACCAAACAGAAAAATTGGGTAGAAAATTGACAGGAGCAGTTCTGCAACAGCAATAAATACCTTCTTGCCTTGGGTTTTCCGGCAGGTTTCCTGACAAAATTCTTTCTTGGTTTTCCCCTTCCCACAATGGCCACTCCTCAATACCCTTTGATAAATTTCCCCATCTTCATCAAGTATACACTTTGGAAAGGCTGATGGTTTTGTCTGTGGACATCTCTTCATTTCCACTAAAATTGTCTCATCCAGAACCATGGCTCCATGCATCCAGTCCAATTGCGAACAATCCCAATTTATCACTCCTGCCTATATCCTTCCTAACTCCAGACTTACACAGACAATTGCTTACTCAACCTTTTAGTTTAAATTGCTGTGTCAGGAATCCTCTAGACCATTCAATGATTCATTAGGAGAACTTATGAGACTTGGCATATAGTCTTACTCAGGACTATGATTTATTATGTTGAAAGAATACAAAGCAGAATCAGCGGCGAGAAAATGTGCATGGGTTGAAGTCAGGGAAAATAGGCACAAGCTTCCAAAATCCCTCTCCCTCTTCCAGTGGAGTCTCAAAGAACACACTTAATTCCCCCAGCAAATAGTTGTGACAGTATGTATGAAATGTTGTGTACCAAGCAAACTTGTTAGAAATTCAGCATATGGGGTTATTATTGGTGGTTGGTCAAATGGGCACCCTTGCCTTAGCACACATCAACATTCTAGATTCCCAGAAGGAAAGCAGGGGTTTGGCATTATTGATTATATTAACCGGTTGGATATATTGAGCCACTCTTATCAGTGAGGATAGTGGGAATCTTCTTGAATTCAAGGTCCAGAGGTCAGCTGAAGACCACTCCCATATGCAGGCCTTGGAAACTCTGCAGTCAGGTCTAAGTCAGTTCTTTCTTGCACAATTCTTAATAGATATTTTGAATTTATAAAGTCCAAAAGCAAACCCCATTCCATAGTCTGGTTTTTCCTGAGTTTTAATATCTCAATGGATAGTGTCTCTGTTTCCTTTTGACTTAAGCAAAAACCTCTGAAAGCGTTCTTGCATCCGCCCCTTCTCCCTCAATCTACACTCCATTCATCAGTATATTCAGTTGGCTCCATCTTCAAGCCCCAGCCAGAATCAGACGACTTTTTATCACCTTCATAACCTCAACCTAGTCGAAGTCACCATAGACTTTTGCCTGGATTATCTCAGTAGACATCTAGGTGGTATTCCTTCTTACACCCTTGCTCTTTCTTATTCTCCACACAGTGGGCAGAGTCTAGTCATATTCCCTCCTCTAAATCTTCCAAAGGTTTCCCTTTTAACTAGAAATAATAGCCTATATCTCCATCATATTTCCATAAGGCCCTTCAAGATCTCTTTTATCCCTGACCCTTTCTGACCTCAATCTTACCACTTTCCTTTTCAGCCTTTCTTCTCTGACCCCAGGCACCACTTTGTAGGCCCTCAAGGATACCCATGATGCTCCTGGATCCTAGCTTTTGCCCTTCCTGCTCACTCTAGTTACAATAGATATTGACTTGGCTCCTTTCTAACTTCCTTCAGGGCTTTGCTCTAGTACCACCTTCTCTCCAGTATCTCCTCTAATCACCTTATGTCAAACAGAAACTTCTAGCTTTTCACTTCACTAAGCACCAATTATTTCTTAATATTGTTCACATGTATTCATTTATTTATCCTTTAGCTCTCCCCTCTAAGTGTCTGAGCAAGGACTTTAGTTTGATTTTTGCTCTATGCCCATAGTCTTCGTAGATCAGTGTTTGGCATGTAGTAAGTGCTCAATCAATATTAGATGAATATATTCCTAGAAATTATTTGGGGTTCAGGTAACTCAGAATTAATTATATTGGAATGAATTAAGTGATTACATGGTTCTTAAAAACTCTAACAACTTGGAAACACTAACATTTTTAATACCAAAAATATAATCACAGGTTAAAAAAATAAGTTTCTTTGTGTTTTTTTTCAAGGCAATGGCTCCTTGCAAAAGGAGTTGGCTTTAAAACCCTGCAGACAGATATTATAGAAATGCTTCAAGATATATATATATACACATATATACACATGTGTGTATATACACACAAATACAAACATATATCATAATATATGTTAATTGATAGTTACATATATATCTTACATAACCATTATTAATATATGTGTGTGTGTGTGAGTGTGTATGTGTGTGTGTGTGTGTATGAATGCACATATGTGTGTGTATGTGTGTGTGTATTAGTACCTTGGCTGATGAAGTCCAATTCTCAAAAGGCCACAGTAATAAACATAGTGAAAGCATCCTAACACTTCTTTTCTTAAACATACATTCAAGAAAATCTCCCAGGATTTCAGTCATTACTCTAGTACTCTTTAGCTATGTGGGCCTGGCAAATTAGTTAAACCTTTCTATTTCTACATTGTAATTATGGTACAACAATACATTATATTTCATTGCTGATTGTTATAAAGGTTAAATAAGATGATTCATGTGACAATTTATTCTATGTGTCAACTTGACTGGGTTTAATAATTCCTATATTGTTGATAAAATATATTTTCTCTCAGGGTGTTTCTAGAAGTGATTAGACTGACTAAAGATTGGAGGGCACATTGTTCTCCTCTCCTTGGATATCATAGCTCCTGGTTTTAGGGCCTTCAGATGTGGACTAAATTATACTACTAGCTTTTCTGGATCTCCAGTTTATAGATAGTAGTTGTTGGGACTTCTTGATCTCCATAATTGTGTGAGCCAATTCTCATAATAAATTCCCCTCTTGTGAATGTATCTATCTTTCCTCCCTCCCTCCCTTCTCTCTCTCTCACTTTATATATATATAACCAATCACATATATATATATATATATATATATATGGTTCTGTTTCTCTGAAGAACCCTGACAAAACAATTAATACAAAGATTTTAGAGCAGTGCTTAGTACATTATTGGCCTCAGTAAAAAGTGGCTCTAGTATCATAATTGATATTCATATCACAGGCAACTCTAATAGAATGTCCATATCCTAAATGAAATTAACAAAAGAAACTTTAATACTCTTTTCCAGAACTTTTGTAATAGAATACTTGCTTATCATTTACTTGTGAGGAGGAAAAAGCAACAGACCTTCCACTTACTTCATTATGATTGGGCTAGTGAAGGACAAAATATCAGCAAACACTTTGAATAAAGCCACTTGAATCAGGATAGACTTAAATGTGTTCCACAATGCACGAAGTAGAGATGGTTTCCTGGTATGGGCCTTTTTATGAAAAGATGCCTACATAATTAAAGAGAATGGAATCAATGAGAAAATTGGACAGAACTAATATAAGTAGAAATGAAATATATATAAACTAACCATAAAATTAACAGCACACTCCAAAGATTATAAGGCAACAAGAAAAGAATAAATTCAGTCAAACTTGAAAATGTGAGCTATATCATTGGTCTGATATAAATCCAATGAGTTAGTGTTATTTATACTACATGGCCTAAAAGGGCCAGAGAAATATGTGTGTCTCTTTTGTGATTTTAAAAGTTATTTCAAGCCAGGCATGATTGTGCACACTTGTAATCCTAGTACTTAGGAGGCTGAGTCAGGAGGATCACAGGTTCGAGGCCTTCTGTAACTTAGTTCTTTCAAAATAAAAAATAAAATAGCACTGGGGGTGTAGCTCAGAGGTACAGTGCCTCTAGGTTCAATCCCCAGTGCCTCAAAAATTATTTTATTAATATAAATACTGTCTTTATTTTCAAGTTATGTTTCCTTAAAAGGATATATATGTGCATGTATATGATTCTAGATATGGAGAATTTCCCCCCCATGAACTTTGGCCTTGACCACCATATGACTTACTTTGATTAATAAACATATGCTCTGAGATACAGAAGCTATCTTTACCAACATGACTGAGAAACCAAATATATATATATATATATATATACATACATATCACAGACAACCCTAGTACAATATTCATATTCTCTCTCTCTTTTTTTTTTTTTGGTACTAGGGATTGAACCCAGGGGCATGCTACCTCCGAGCTACACCCCCAGCCCTATTTTTTTTATTCTTTATTTTTAAAACAGGGTCTCACTACGTTGCAGAGGGCCTCACTAAGTAGTTGAGGCTGGCCGTGAACCTGGATCCTCCTGTCTCAGCCTTCCAAGTACTGGGATTACAAGCATGTGCCACCACACCCGGCTTAATATCCATATTCTAAATGAAGTTAGCAAAACACCTTGTGTGTGTGTGTGTGTGTGTGTGTGTGTGTGTATGTGTTTGTGTGTGCATGAACACATTTTCTCCTGAACATTAAAGGGAAGGGATAATAAAAAGTTTGAATGTAGAAATGGGCTATAATGACAATCAGTTGTACTTAAGGAAATGGCTTGTCAATCTAAATAATTTATATATTTTTATATTAGTAACAATAATATCTCATATTTGGAAAAATATTTATCTAGCTTTAGGTACTAGTTACTTACTTCAGGATTCAATAGAATTTAATAATTACCTCCACTTTTTGCTTCTTTTGATTCCTTAAAACTTCCTTTCTCCATTGTTTTTCAAAGATAGGACATACAGTGTAGGGCGAATCACTTTCATTTATTTCAAAAAGATCTTCTCTTTCCAAAGGTTTCTTATAGCCTAAAATAATTATTCTAAGAAATAGAAGAGTAAACAATCTAGCAAAATCAATAACCAAGTTAAAATAATTTTACATGTATTTATTTTATTCCTTGATTTATAAATTATTTTATTGATCCTGATACAATGACTAGATTGTGTATTTGAAAAATCTCATAACATCATCCTAAGGTTCAGTAACATGTGATAATCATTTGTAATTTTTAAAAGGGCTCTTTAGGCACCCAGTTATTCAGTGAAACATCAATATGGTGCCTTGCCAAGGCATGGGAAAGGGGAACTGTTTAACACATATCATGGAGTGGGGGATGAGGCAGGATAGAAGAAATAAAAGAGATATGTAGAAAGGAGACACACTGAGTCGGGCGTGGTGGCGCACACTTGTAATCCCAGTACTTTGGGAGGTGGAGACCGGAGGATCCGGGTTTGCGGCCAGCCTCAGCTCTCTCTCTCTCTCCTACCCTCTCTCTCTCTCTCTCTCTTTCTCTCTCTCTCTACTTAGTGAGGCCCTCTGCAACT
>PVJS01027410.1:12731-26369 GCA_004027185.1 Glis glis | reverse complement strand
GCGTTCTACCTCCATGCTACACCTCCGACCCTATTTTTTTATACTTTATTTTGAAACCGGGTCTGACGAAGTTGCGGAGGGCCTCACTAGGTAGAGAGAGAGAGGGAGACAGAGAGAGACAGAGAGAGAGAGAGAGAGAGAGAGAGCTGAGAGAGAGAGAGAGAGAGAGAGAGAGAGAGAGAGAGAGAGATGAGGCTGGCTGCGAACCCCGATCCTCCAGTCTCCGCCTCCCAAAGTACTGGGATTACAAGCGTGCGCCACCACACCCGGCTAATTGTTTGTAACCTATAAATTCTTACTTGGAATTAAAAGAACAACACTAATAAAAATACTGCTAGCCTGTGCACTCTACAAAGTGCAAATACTTTTACATATACAGTTTCCACAATCCCTGCCTGGCATATGGGTAAAGGATAGGTATGATTATTTATATAATAAGAAAAAGATTAGACATGCACTCTCAGATCGCAGTCTAAATCTCTTCCATTAAAATAGGGCATGCTGCCTCTTCTTAAAGACATGCATTTTATTTTCATGATGCTGATACTGAAATATAAAATAGAATTAAGATACAGTATCTCCTAAAACATGAGGATTGTAAAAATTTATGTGATATTTAAACAAGAAGGTTGGTAGAATAATACATAAGCAACACCAAGTAAAACAGGAGTTCTTACAAGAGAACTTTTCCTCTTTAGAACTACAAAGAACTGGTAGTTCAAGAAATGTCACATTTTCCTTTTAAGAGAGATAGTTCTTACAGTTCATAATTTGTCCTATTTTATTTTTTTGAGACATGGACTTACCAACTTGTTCAGGATGTCCTTGAACTTGTGATCCTCCTGCCTCAGCTTCCAAAATACTTAGGATTATTGGTGTGTACCACCACACCTGACCTATAACTTGATTTTAGTTTTTAGCCTCTAAATAAACATTAAGTGTAGCAATAGAAGGATGCTAATAAAGTGGTAGCATTTTTATTATTTTTTGTCCTCAGAGCTTATTTTTTTTTGTTTTTATTTTTGTTTTTGTTGTTGTTCTCAAAGCAGTGCACTTCTTTTCTGAGTTACCAAGGGACCTAGCTACCAATCACAATCTTTGTAATTTGGGATTTTACTTTGGGTATAAATGCTTTCTAACTGTAAGCATGTCTATGGAAAGCTCTCCATGTAACTATCAGATGATATTTTTTGTTTGTTATTCTGGGTATTAAAAAATTGTAAAAGGTCATCACTTAAAAAGTAATTAAGGTTTGAAAAGAAATGACTCATTAATCCTGATTTCATTTGTAATAAAAATTATAGCAAAAATATAATACTTTATACAAATAATACCTTAAAGAAATTATTCATATGAATCTGACTCCAATGACAGCAAAGTCTAATTTTATTTCAATTGGAAAGTGCCATATATATACATATATATTTATTAGAGAAAGAGATGCTGTGAAGGTTTGATATTCAGCTGAAAAATCCTGAAAAGAAACCTTCAGATTTTTCAAAAGAAAAGTCTCACTAATTAGCCTTTGAAATTTGTTTTTTAAATAAGGAAAGTGGTAATAGTTTTTCAAGCAAAGTAAGACTATTATTTTTTAAACTCCCCCAAGCTGATGCTATTACTTCACACTTCCAAATATGCTACAAATATCACTATGAAACAGAATAATAAATAGAAAAGATAAAATAAACAGAAAGGAAAAATGCACAGAACAATATCAGGGAGCCTCTATTTCAGTAGCCAATAAAGACCTAATTTAATATCAATAAAATTAATTCTAGTTTAGAAGGACAAACTTAACAGTAAAGTATATCAAATATTGTTATTCAGTTGTTCAATTTTTCACTTCTCACGATCTGTTGGAAATTAATTAACTTTATAATAAAGCAAACAGTGAAATGTGGAAACTGGTGCATGCTGTATTCCTAATTTAATGAAAATGAAACTGCATATTAATTACCAAGTTAAACACTGAGAAACTTGTTTAATTTTTATTACCTCAGTGTTTTCCAAATGTATTTGATCATATAACCTATCTTTAGCCAAAAATATTTAAACAGTTTGTCTCTTGTAATATAGTTTCAATGGAATAAAAATAATTTCTCTGAAGGTATTTCTCTAGATCAAATTTACCTTCCTGTTTCTAAACAATTTTAACTTTAAAAAAAATCCAAATAGAAACTATTGGATATCTATTCAAAGCAAAGCAGATAGCATATTCTTCAGAATCCATCATTGGTCTTTTGAGTTAACAACCCTAGAAATCATCCCTAATCTCCCATCACCACTTCATTGCTACTGGCCCAGGCAATTTTGGGGTCACCAAGATGATATATTGAAGAAAGAATTCAAGCGGACCTGCATAATCTTAGTTAATGCATCTTGCAGTCATCACGGTATCTGCCATCATGATGCCTAAGAGGATCACTGCATATGTCAATGCCTCATAACTCAAATCCAGCTCACACAGTAAATTTATTTAAAGTTCCCATTCATACTATACATAATTCCCAGTTCCCTCCCAACCTTAAAACGTGCCTCCAGTGATAGGCAGTGGAGCATGATATTGAGCTGGGAAGGTTGAACTATAGTGTTTACATTCTGGAGCTGTGTCTGTTGATTTTAATCACCTTTTGGTGGGCTTTAGTTATGATGCTAATGCGCATTCATCAGCTCTCCAAATGGAGCTGGTTCCTGCTTCAGTGCTTCACAGGAACTGTAAATATTAAGCTGAAACACATGATACTGCCCATCTTTTTATATCACTGATACACACAGATCCTATATTGCAAATTGTATAAGGGCATTACCTCTAATCACATCTTAATAAAAAAGGAAAACATACAATGTGTAGGATAAAAAGGAAAATAGGATATCAAAAAAAGGCCTTACAGAAGGAAATGTAGCTTGAACTAGTAAAGCAAGTTTATACGTAAAATGGTATCAGTGTCACCTCAGTTTTGATCATAATGAGATGGTATTATTTTCTTTTAATGAAGAAAGTTTACCACCAATATCACAAATGAAAAACAAAACAAAATGATCTTTCAAAATAATGTTGTCAAATATGGACACCAATTGTAAACTGATGATCAGTAATTATTGTCTATCTTTAAAAATCCTAGGTGGGGACTCAAATTTTACAGTAACTGAGTAGTACTGAACTTATCGCTATAATACTTAAAAATATTCATTCCTATTTTAAGTGTTGAGTTAGATTAAAGACTAACTCTATATCATTAAAACCTTTATGCCAGATTATTTAAAGTACAACCATCCGGGAACCAGAGAACATTATGGTAAGTGAGATCAAGCAGTCTCAGAAAGTCAAGGGGCCTATATTTTCTCTCCTATATGGAAGCTAGAGAGAAAATAGAAAGGAACTTCATGGAAATGAGCAGAGACCAGTAGAATAGTGGAAGGGGATCTGAGAATAGAGGAGGGGAGGGGAAAAAGGAGTCTTGTGGAAGGAAACAGACCAAATAATGTTAAATTCACATATGAAGGTATCACTACCAATCTCACTAGCATGTACAGGGAGAGAGGAGAGGACAGTAGGGTGGGATGCAGAGGCAAACACACCAAGAAATGGTATGTGCATATACGAATGAACTACTCTGAATATATCACTAAGAATATCATTTTGAATATATCACATCACTATGAAGTGAGATGTATAATTGCATTGCTCCAATAAAATTCTAAAAAAATAAATGTGTGCAAAGGAAAAAAATATAGCCATCCTTTCTTATCTACAGGGGATTAGTTCCAAAATCTTTGGACTCTCAAGTCCCTTATATGAGATGGCTTAATATTTGCATGTAATCTATACACATTTTCCTGTATACTTCAAATGAACACTAGATCACTTAGAGTAGTAAATACAATGTAAATACTATGGAAGAAGTTGCTAGTTGCTGTATTGTATTTTTTAGGGAATAATAATAAAAAAACTATCCATGTTCAATACAGATATAATTCTTAAAAATATTTTTTATCCACAGGTGGTTGACTCTGTGGATGCAGAACCTGTGGTACAAAGAGCCAACTACATGGGAGGCTATGCTAGGTTATGTGCAAATACTATGTGCCATGTTACATAAGGGACTTGAGTATTGACAGGTTCGGGTATCCAAGGGGCTCCTGGAAACGATCTTCTGTAGAAACATAGGGAGAACCATACTAGTAGGAAATATTAGTCACAAACTCATATACTTCCAGAAGTATATGACATCAATGAATAAATAATAAATAATGAATAATGAATAAATAATGAATAACCAAGTGACATAAATGAATAAAGTGAACTGCACTTAAGATAACGGAGTATATAGGACTACACAAAACTAAGGAACCAATAACCTATTTCAATGCATTCTTATCAATTATTCAAAACACTGATGTCATCAAAGGAAAAAACAGAATACACAGCTTAGTTCATAGCAAGGATCAACAGTTTAGAATTTTTGGTTTTGTCCAAGTTATTCATTTAAATTACAAAATAATATAGTTGCTACCTTAACTTGAAAAGTAACGAGACTAGGTCCACTTTTTGTTTTGTCATCCCACAAATTATATTCCTTACCTATCTCCTTACAAAATCCTGAGTACACTAGGTTTATTATTTGTTAGCATTCCTCGGTTTTATACCAGGCTTGAATTTGGCACTTAGGTTCTCACACTAAGCCTCTCTTCTGACCCTACTTGTAACTGCTCTCTTTCATACTCCATGCATTCAATCTGCTTAGCAAGCCTGCTGATATCTATCCTTCACACATCCCCAGACTCTCAGAGTCAAGTTGCAGCAAACATCATATCAATGCTGGTGGGCTGGCAACATTCCAGAATCTCAGCACTGGTAACCTTGTCTATCCTTTTGATTTTAAATAGAGCATTTAGGTGATGTTGATGAATTGGCTTAAGGGACCAGATGTGCTGTTTGTAGTAGAAATCCCTGTCACAATCACAGAGACAAGAATTCTGTATATTACACAGTACACATTCAGTTGATTTAGAGACTGTTGCATTCACACTACCGTTTGTTTTAAGTCAGTCATGGTTTGCAGTTTCATGGGGCCAATGAAAATGTTTAGCTTCACTTGCCTAGGACAAACTAATAAGTGATCCAGACATTCTTAAGTTGGTTTTATTATAATGAATAGTAATAACAAAACAACAGTACAACACCTTATGCATTTAAGTCTACTCAGTTACACCCACACTCAAGGTCATACATGAGTCCTTAGATCGCAAGACCTAAAGACCCCCTTGCATTAAGAGCTTCGTAAAGATTTGGTAGTACGTTCCGATTTTTTTTCCCACAATACAAATCTACTCTAGAACTACAGAATCAGCATGTGATCAAACTCTTTAGAACACCAAGATGAGTGTGTTGAATAGAAATATAATGTGAATCACATATAAAATGTTGAATTTCCTATCAGTCATATTTTTTTTTCAGTACTGAGGATGTAACCCAGGGGCGTTCTACCTCCAAGCTACACCCCCGGCCCTATTTTTTATACTTTATTTTGAAACCGGGTCTCACTAAGTTGCGGAGGGCCTCACTAAGTAGCTGAGACTGGCCGCGAACCCAGATCCTCGGGTCTCCGCCTCCCAAGTACTGGGATTACAAGCGTGCGCCACCACGCTGGGCTATCAGTCACATTTTAAAAATCAAAAAGAGGGCTGGAGATGTAGCTCAGTGGTAGCATATGAGAGGCTCTGAGTTTGATCCCCAGTACCACACACACACACAAAAAAAAGGCAAAGAGAAACAGGTGAAGTTAATATTAATATTTAATACACCTAAATATATTCAAAATATTACTCCAACATAACAGAATTTATTAATGAAACATATCAAATTATTTTTCATTCTAAGTCTTTGAATTATAGTATGTAGTATATTCTTACAACATATCTCAATTTGGACTAGCCACATTTCCATCTTCAATATTCTCCTGTGGCTAGTGCTACCTTATTGAACAATGCGGCTGTAGACAAATCTCTGGTCCAATGCACTGTCAGGAAGTGACTTAGCTTTCTGTTTGCTGCTAATTTCTAATCTCATCATGTCATCTATTCTAAGCTTCCATAGCTTCCATTTCCTTTTTTTTTTTTTTTTGCGGTACCGGGATTGAACTCAGGGGCATTCTACCTCCCCGCTACGCCCCGGCCCTATATTTTTTACTTTATTTCGAAACCGTGTCTCACAAAGTTGTGGAGGGCCTCACTAAGGAGAGAGAGAGAGAGAGAGAGAGAGAGAAGAGAGAGAGACAGGGAGAGAGAGAACGAGAGAGCTAAGGCTGGCCACGAACCTGGATCCTCCAGTCTCCGCCTCCCAAAGTACTGGGATTACAAGCGTGCGCCACCACGCCCGGCTTCCATTTCCTTTAAACAAGTCATATTCCATCCTTTTCAGTTTAAATACCATTGTGCTAAGTCAATGGTTCTGAAAATTTTTTTGGAATATGGTCCATATTGAAAAACATGACAAAAATTTGAATATCTACTGTAGAAAAATATGCATTTGCATTGTTATAGGTTTAATTATGATCTCTGCTCCCACCCCATCCTCACCAAAAAAAGAAAAAAAGATATTCAGGAATTCTAAACCCTGTACCTAAGAATGTGATCTAATTCAGAGAGAAGGTACTCATAGAAGTAATAAAGTTAAAATGAGGTCATTAGGGTGGTTCCTGATCCCATATAACTGGTGTCCTAACAAAAAAGGGTAAACTGGACAGACAGGTATAGAGAGAAGATGATGTGATAAGACACAGGGAGAAGATGGCCACTTATAAGCCTAGGAGAAAGGCTTGGAACAGATCCTTCCTTCAAAGCCCTCAGAAGGAATAAACTCTGCCAGTATCTTGATTTCAGATTTATAGCCTCCAGAACTAGGAGAAAATGTATTTCTGTTGTTTAAACTACCCAGTATGTTATACTTTGTTACAGCAGCCCTAGCAAACTAATACACAGATATATACATATAATTTTACACACAAATCCAAAGAACTCAGAGATTCTCCCAGTAAACACTAATAACCACAAGAACTGAATTTGAGATAGAACACATTAAATTAAATAGCATTTGTGTAATGTTTTTGTAATGGATTAATATTACTTGTATCAATTAACATTTGTCTTAATTCAATTTCAGACCAGTCCTCTTACCACAATGGTAAAACCATTTTAACTGTCCTCCAATTCATGAAAGTCTCTACATGTTCTGAAGTTTAATAATATTCTTATGAGTTCATGCTATACTTTGAAAATATATACTTGATTATATGATCCTCTCCCATATATAGTACATGTCTTCTTAAAACAGGGGCATACAAACACAGTCCTAGGAAAATATTTGTTTTCTTCAGATACTCCCCCTCTTCTCATCCCATTCATATGAAAGTTGAAAAGATATAATCAGGATTTCCCATATAGGTTTCATAGAACACTAATATCTATTTAAAAATGTTCCTAAACCGGGCGTGGTGGCGCACGCTTGTAATCCCAGTACTTTGGGAGGCTGAGACCGGAGGATCCGGGTTCACGGCCAGCCTCAGCTCTCTCGTTCTCTCTCTCTCTGTCTCTCTCTCCTTAGTGAGGCCCTCCGCAACTTCGTGAGACCCGGTTTCAAAATAAAGTATAAAAAATAGGGCTGGGGGCATAACGCGGAGGTAGAACGTCCCTGGGTTCAATCCCCGGTACCACAAAAAAAAAAAATTCCTAAGGTTTTATGAGTATGAAAATGTAGCATAGTATATACCACTCTTGCTCACCATGCAAAGACTCTAAGAAGTTCTGCAGGAAAGAAACCATATTTTTTTTCCTCACATGTATATTGCCCATTGAAACAGTTTACAGATGGCACAACTTAAATCGAATTGCTATACTTCATGAAATCCTGATCACAGATGCTTGGAACCAGACAGCACAAATGTAGCTATGTAGCAGTCAGTCTTGTAGGCAAAGTAGAACAAGTTGTACCTTCAAAGTGGTCTATCCTCTATGATGATACCCTTCAAGCAACCTTGGGGTTATAAATGTAAGAACTGGAGGGAAGGTTCAGGGGAGAAGGCAAACACCAACAAAAATATACTGAGAGAACAGGTACCCAAGTGAAGCTTTGAGAATAGTAAAACCTTCAGGTAAGAGTTATACAAACTAAAGAAAGCTACTGCCATCTGTAGCCTTGTGTTGAGGTTGAGTTGTCACTTGCAAATAGTGCCAGTGACTTAAGAAAACAATTCTGGACATATCTAGGCAATATTAATTAAAGAAAAGGAAGGGATAAGCTTATATTGTAGGTCTGTGTTGTGTAAATTAATTTATTCTTTTTTTTGATACTAGAGATTGAACCCAGGGGCATTCTACTTCTGAGCTATACTCCCCACCCCTATTTTATATTTTTATTTATTTTTTTGTTGCTGTTGTGTCTGTGTTTTTAGTTTTTTTACTTGTTTGTTTTGTTTGTGGTACTGGAGATTGAACCCAAAGGCATGCTACCTCTAAGCCATACCCCCAGTCCTATTTTATTTTTTATGTTGAAACAGGGTCTAAGTTTCTGAGGGCCTCACTAACTTGCTGAGGCTGTCCTCGAACTTGCAATCCTTCTGGCCCTGAACATGTGATCATCTTGTCTTAGCCTCCCATCTAAATTAATTTATTCTTGAATTGAACCTATAATATCAAACTTCAGCTTTCTTAATTTAGGATGTCTAAGAACTTTGTCAACAATCCAAATTATGGCAACTGCTTTTTGTTTTTATGGGTTTTGAAATATCTCAAATTGATCAAATCTTCATTTTTTAGAAGCACCTTTATTAATGCACTATTTATATACTGTAAAATTCACCCATTGCAAATGTACAATTAAATGATTTTTAACAAACTTAAACCTGTCATCACCATAATCAGCTTTAGGACATTTCCATCACTTGCAAAAGTTCTCTTGGATCCATTTGCAATAATTGTTATTCTTACCCCAGTCTTAACACTGAATCTGATTTCTATATCTACAAATCTGCTCTATTTTTGGATATTACATATGAATGGAATCACACAATAAGCAGTCTTTTGCATCTAGTTTCCTTCATTTTAGGATAATCTTCTTGAGGTATGTCCATGATGTATCAGAAGTTCACTTCTTTTTATTGCCAAATAATATTCCATTGTGTGAATATATCACATGTTATTTATCCTTTCCCAAGTTGATGAATTTTTGGATTTATTCCAGTTTGGAGCTGCTGTGATGAACATTTAGGTATGTCTTTGTGTAGACCTATGTTCTCTTGAGTAAATATCTAGAAGTAAAACAGCTTGATCATACATAAGTATATCTTCTACTTTTTTGAAAAATTGCCACACTGTTTTTGAAAGTGGTTGGAACACTTTACATTTTCACCAGCAATGTATGGGGGTTCAAGTTTCTCCATATACTTCCCAATGCTTGACACTGTCTATCTTTTAGATTATATCCATTCTAGTGGATGTGTAGTAGTATCTGATTTTCATTGTAAATTGCGTTTCAATGAAAATGCAATTTTCATTGCATTTCTCTAATTACTAATGAGGATAAACATCTTTGCATGTGCTTATTAGTCACTCTTATATCTTCTTTAATAAAATACCTATACAAATATTTTGCCTATTGTTGAATTAGGTTATTATATATTATAGAGCTACAACCCAGACCTTTTTTTTATTTTTAATTTTGAAGCAGGGTCTCACCAAGTTGTCAAGGCTATCCTCAAACCTGTGATTCTCCTGTCTCAGCTTCCCAAGTACTAGCATCACAGGTGTGTGCCACTGTACACAGCTTCAATTTCTTAATAGTGCCCTTTTGAAGTACAAAAGTTATTTCTTTATTTTGATAAAATCTAATCTATCATTTTTATATATTGTTTTTTGACATAATAGCTAAGAACTCCGCCTAAACTAAGTTCATGAAGATTTTCTATGGTTTCATTCATAGTTTTAGTTACTACTGATCTGAGTTAATTTTTGTGTCTCATGTTAAGTAAACATCAAATCTGATTTTTTTTTCGAGTATATACTCAAATCTGCAAACCCTGTTTGTGGAAAAGTCTATCCTTTCCCCATTAAGCTGTCTTAAAAATTTTGCTGGGGATCACTTTACGTTAACCATAAAGGTTTATTTCTGGATTCTCAATACCATTTTATTTATATAATGGCTATCTTTATGCTAGAACTATATTGTCTTGATTTCCCCTTAATAGTAATTTTAGTTTTCCCCTTAGTAGAATTTTTAAAAACAGGAAGAGTTCTTAAATTTTGTTCTCGTTTTTCAAGACTGTTTTGGCTAGTCTGGTTCCCTGAAAATTCAACATAAATTTAAAGATGAATGCGTCAATTTCTGCCAAAAAACAAACAAACAAAAACCTAGCAGAGACTTTCTCAAGGATTACATAAAAACTACACATCGATTGGGAGTCTTTAACTTCACAATATTAAGTTGTCCAATCTATAAAAAGAAGATGCTTTCCATTTAAAAAATCTTTTTTCAATAATATTTTCTAGTTTTCAATATACAACTCTTGAATTTCTTGTTAAACTTATTTGTATGTATTTTATTCTTTTTGATATTACTGTGAAGGCAATTGTTTTCTTAATCTTATGTTTGGCATGTTCATTGCAAGTGAATGAAATACAATTGATTTTGTATATTGATCTTGCATATTATACCTTGACTAATTTATTAGCTCTAATAGTTTCTTAGTGGATTTCTGAGCAGATCATATCATCTGTATAAAGAATTTTACTTCTTTTCTTATCTGGATGCCTTTTATTTATTTATTCTTTTACCTAGCTGCCCTGGCTAGAACTTCTAGTACAATGTTGAATGGAAATTATGAGAGCGGATATTCTTTGTTTTTTCCTGATATTGAGGGGAAAGATTCAGTATTTTGCCATTTTCCTTAGGAAGATGACAGTTGTGGGCTTTGCAAAGGTGCTTTATCAGATTTCGGAAGTTCCCTTTTTGAAGTATCGTCAATGTGTGTTGAAGTTTGTCAAATGCTCTTTCAGTCTCTTGAGATAATCATGTGGTGTTTATGTACTGTTAATTCATAAACAGTTATATTAACTAATAGGGTATATATGTTAATAGGGTAAATACATTAATAAATTTTCAAATGTAAAACTACATTTTCATTAAAAAGATGAATCTCAATTCTTCCTGACATATAATCTTTTGTATATGTTGCTGGCTTCACTTTGCTAATATTTTTGTTCATAATTCTTATATCTATGTTCATGATGGATATTAATCTATAGTTTTATTATCTGGTAATGTCTTGCAGCCACGATATTATGATAATATTAGCCTACTAGAATAAGATGAGAAGTGTTAACCCTCTATTTTCTGAAATAGTTTATCAGAGATTTGCATAATTTGTGCTTTAAATATTTGATAGAAAACACCAGTGAACTACAGAAATTCCAGTACTTAGGAGGCTGAAACGGAGATCACAGATTTGAAGCCAACCTCAACAATATAGGGAGACACTCAGCAACTTAGCAAGACCCTGTTTCCAAATAAAAAATTAAAAGGGATGTTGGTATAGCTCAGAGGTAGACTGCCCCTGGGTTCAATACCCAGCACCATTCACAAACACACACACACACACACACACACACACACACACACAGACACACACACACACACACACACAAAGAAAACACCAATGAAGCCATTTGGGCTCTGGGTTTCCTTTGTGGAAATATTTTGCCACTAACTCAATATTTTTATTTACTAATCTCTTTCAGATTAGTTACCTTAATACTGGTAAAATACTGAAACTTTACTCCAATATAGTGCTAATGCCATTTTTTCCTATTATTATCAATATATATTGTATCTAGCTTATAAGCCTAACATCATGGTGTTATAATTACTGCATTGTATAATCTGGTGTCAAAGACATAAACAGATTAAGAAAATATATATATATTTTTTTCGGTACCAGGGATTGAACCCAGGGGTGTTCTACCTCCGCGCTACGCCCCCGGCCCTATTTTTTTATACTTTATTTTGAAACCGGGTCTCACGAAGCTGCGGAGGGCCTCACTAAGTAGAGAGAGAGAGAGAAAGAGAGGGAGAGAGAGAGAGAGAGAGCTGAGGCTGGCCGCGAACCCGGATCCTCCGGTCTCTGCCTCCCAAAGTACTGGGATTACAAGCGTGCACCACCATGCCCGGCTGAAAATGTATATATTTATAGAGCACTTTATACTGACCCAAATATTTTGTGTTTTCAGTTATATTTATTTCTCTTCATAGATTCAAGTTATCATTGCTATCATTTCTTTTTAGCTTAAAGGACTATTTTTAGTGTTTCTGATAAAGCAGGTCAGCAATGGATCTCTTAATAAATATGTCATTTCATATTCATTTTGGAAGATATTTTTCTGGATATAAAAATTCTTTGATGACATTTCTTTTTTCTTTCAAGAGCTCTGTAAATGTCATTCCACTGCATTCTGGCCTCCATTCTTTCATTTGAGAAATCTGCTGTTAATATTGGTGTTCCCCTGTATGTGATAGGTAATTTGTTGTTGTTGCTATCAAGATTGTCTCTCTGTATGGCTTTCAACTGTTCTGGCTATGTTGATGTGTCTCAGTATGCATCTTTTAACATTTACCCTACTTGGGGTTCACTGAGCTTTTTGGATGCTTAATGTTTTTCACAAAATGTGGAAGATTTTGAATATTATCTCTTGAAGTATTTTCCTTTCTCTTTCCCCTTTCTTCTTGAATTTGTATTGCACACACATTAGTACACGTAATGTTTTCTCTAAAGATCTGTTCATTTTTCTTTGATCTGTTTGTTCTTTTTCTTCAGAAATTTTTTACTCTCTTGTCAATCTTCAAATACACTGATTTTTTTTCTCATGCCATCTTGACTCTGGTGTTGAGCTACTCTAGAGATTTTTTTAATTTTATCTACAGTACTATTAAACTCCAGAATTTCCATTTTGTTCTTTTAAAAATAGTTTCTGTTCCCTTATTGAGAATAATTATTTGTGGATAAATTTTTATCATAGTCTCTTAATTCTTCAAACATGTTTCCCTTGCCTTCTCTAAACATATTTATAATTGTGCTTTGAAATCTTTGTCTACCAAATTCAACATCTGAGAACAATCTAAAACAGTTTCTAATGATTACTTTTATATTTTTTTCCTGAGTATAGATCACACTGTCTTGTTTCATTGCATGTCTGAACTTACTGAAAATTAGACAATTTAAATATTATAACAATTACGGGTTTTGATTATTTTCCTTCTGAAGGTTGCTTTTGATTTTTGATGGTTTGTTTACTAAATTGCTTAGGGTAAATGTGTGAACTCTGTCCCTCTTAGGGTGAGCAGCCATTGGTATCTATGCCACTTTATCTTACTCTTATTTTTTATACTTTTCTAAACATGCTTTTATTGGTGCATTGTAGTCTCACATCACAATGAATATCAATTTGATATTAACATACATGCACACAGCTCTTAGTGGCCCCCCCTGCATCCCCCCCAAGAATGACTTTGGTATATTCTCATGTGTACACATTGTTTATGATAGTAATTCCATTGATACACTTCTTTCTTGCCCTTCCCCTTCCCTTAGA
>PVJS01027410.1:0-12631 GCA_004027185.1 Glis glis | reverse complement strand
TGTTCCCCAGGTCCTTCCATTTTCTTGTAAATGATGTTATGTGTTCTTCTTCATTGCTGAGTAGAATTCCATTGTGTGTATTTACCATAATTTTGTAATCCATTCATCGGTTGATGGACACCTAGGTTGGTTCCATAATTTGGCCACTGTGAATTGTGCTGCTATGAACATGGGTATGCATATATTACTGTAGGTTTCTGGTTTCAATCCCTTTGGTATGATACCCAGTAGTGGTATAGCCGGATCATATGGTGGATCCATTCCCAGTTTTCTGAGGAATCTCCACACTGATCTCCATAGTGGTTGAACTAGTAATGATTGCCATTCTAATTGGGGTTAGATGAAATCTTAGAGTAGTTTTGATTTGCATTCCCCTGATTGCTAATGATGCGGAACAATTTTCATGTATCTACTGACCACTTGTATATCTTCTTTCGTTAAGTGTCTATTCATTTCAGTTGCCAAATTCTTGATAGGATTTTTTTTTTTTTTTAGTGCAAAGTCTTTTAAGTTTGTTGTATATCCTAGGTATTAGTCCTCTGTCAGTGGGATAGCTTGCAAAGATCTTCTGCCATTCCGTAGGCTTTCTCTTTAGGCTCTTGATGGTTAGGTTACCTTTGATGAGCAGAAGCTTTGTAGTTTAATGCTATCCCACCTATTAATTATTGTTTTAATTTCCTGTGCTTTGGAGGTCTTGTTGAGGAAGTTTCTACCTGTGCCTATATGTCGGAGTGTTGAACCTATGCCCTCCTCTAGTAATTTCACAGTCTCTGGTCTAACTTCCAGGTCTTTGATCCATCTTGAGTTGACTCTTGTGCAGGATGAGAGGTAATGATTTAGTTCCATTTTTCTACAGTTAGATAACCAGTTTTCCCAGCACCATTTGTTGAAAAGACTGTCCTTTCTCCAACGTATGTGTTTGGCACCATTGTCAAAAATCAATTGACTATAAGTTTGTGAACTTGTTTCTATATCTTCTATTCTGTTCCACTGGTCTATGTGTCTGTTTTTGTGCCAATACCATGCTGATTTTATTACTATAGCTCTGTAGTATAATTTGAAGTCGGAAATTGTGATGCCTCCTGCATGGTTCTTATTGCTGAGAATTGCTTCGGCTATTCTGGGTCTTTTGTTTCTCCAAATGAAATTAATGACTGAGTTTTCTAGATCTGTGAAAAATAATGTTGGTATTTTGATAGGGATTGCATTTATTCTATAGATCATTTTTGGCAGAATAGCCATTTTGATAATATTTATTCTGCCTATCCAAGAGCAGGGGAGATCTTTCCATTTTCTAAGATCGTCTTCAATTTCTTTCTTCAGAGTTCTATAGTTTTCACTGTGCAGGTCTTTTACCTCTTTGGTTAAGTTTATTCCCAGGTATTTGATTGGTTTTCAAGTTGTGAATGGAATTCTTTTCTGGATTTCTTTCTCAGTGGATTCATGGTTGGCATATATGAAAGCTACTGACTTTTTTTAGGTTGTTCTTGTATCCTGCTGCTTTGCTGAATTTGTTAATCAGCTCTAGTAGATTTTTGGTTGAGTTCTCTGGGTCTTCCAGATATAGGATCATATCATCTACAAATAAAGATAATTTTAATTCTTTTCCTATTTGAATTCCTTTAATATCTTTCTCTTGTCTTACTGCTCTAGCAAGAGTTTTGAGGACTATATTGAAAAGGAATGGTGATAGTGGGCATCCTTGTCTTGTTCCTGATTTTAAGGGGAATTCCGGCAATTTTCCCCAGTTCAATATGATGTTGGTTTTGGGTTTCTTATATATTGATTTAATGATGTTGAGGTATGTTCCTTCTATTCCGATTTTCTGCAGAATTCTTAACATGAATGGGTGTTGAATTTTGTCAAATGCTTTTTCCACATCTATTGAAATGATCATGTAATTCTTGTTTTTAGTTCGATTTATGTGGTGAATAACATGTATTGTTTTGCGTATGTTGAACCAGTCTTGCATTCCTAGGATGAAACCAATTTGGTCATGATGTACAATTTTCTCAATATGGTTTTGAATGTGTGTGGCTAGTATTTTATTTAGAATTTTCGCATCTATGTTCATCAATGATATTGGTCTGTAATTTTCTCTTCTTGAGGTATCTTTATGTGACTTTGATATTAATGTGATGTTGGCCTTGTAAAAGGAATTTGGAAGAATTCCATCTCTTTCAATTTCACGGAATAGTTTGTGAAGTATTGGGTTTAGTACTTCTGTAAAGGTTTTGTAGAATTCGGCTGGAAAACCATTTGGACCTGGGATTTTCTTTGATGGCATACTTTTTATTGCTGTTTCTATCTCTGTGCTTGCTAATGGTTGATTCAGGTTTTCTGCCTCTTGGTTCAATTTAGGTAGGTTGTATGTGTCTAGTAATCTGTCAATTTCTTCTCTGTTTTCTAGTTTATTGGAATATAAGTTTTCAAAGTAGTTTCTGATGATCCTCTGGATTTTTCCAGTATCTGTGGTGATGTCCCCTTTTTTATTTCTGATTTTGATAATTTGGGTTGATTCTCTCCTTCTTTTGGTTAGGTTAGCTAGTCAATCTTGTTAATCTTTTCAAAGAACCAGCTTCTTGTTTTGTTGATTCTTTGTGTTTTTTTTATTCTCTATTTCATTAATTTCCGCTCTGATTTTAGTTATCTCCTGCCTTCTACTTGTTTGGGCTTCAACTGTTCCTGTTTTTCAAGATCCTTGAGGTGTCATTTGGCCGTTTATCTGGAGGCTTTCTGTTTTTCTTAACACCAACTTCAACATGTCCCATAGATTTTGGTACGTTGTGTCTCTATTTTTGTTTAATTCCAGGAATTTTTTTAATTTCTCCCCTTATTTCTTTTCTGATCCAGTCCTCGTTCAGAAGTGTATCATTCAGTCTCCATGTACTTACGTGATTACTTTTGGTCTTCCTGTTGTTAATTTCCAGTTTCATTCCGTTGTGATCTGAGAAGATACAGGGAATTATATCACATCTTTTGAATTTGCTGGTGGTTGCTTTGTGACCCAGGGTATGGTCTATTTTGGAGAATGTTCCATGGGCAGCTGAGAAGAATGTGTATTGAGGTGTTGCTGGTTGAAATAATCTGTATGCATCCATTAGCTCCATTCAGTCTATAGTTTTCTTTAGGTCTGAAGAATCTTTATTCATCCTTTGTCCGTAGGATCGGTCTAGTGGCGTGAGTGGTGTGTTGAAGTCTATCAATATTATTGTGTTTTGAGTCTATTTGGGACCTGATGTCCCAAAGACTTTGTTTTATGAATGTGGGTACGCCCACATTTGGGGCATACATGTTTACTATCATTATATCTTCTTGTTGGATTGATCCTTTTATTAGTAAAAAGTGTCCCGCTTTGTCTCTTCTGATGTGTTTTACCTTAAAGTCGGTTTTGTCAGATATAAGCGTTGCTAGTTGTTTTCAATCTCCGTTTGCATGGTATCTTTTTCCATCCTTTCACCTTTAGCGTATGAGTATATCTGGCTAGAAGGTGAGTTTCTTGTAAGCAGCATATAGTTGGGTTGTGCTTGTTAATCCATATTGCCAGTCTATGCCTTTTAATTGGGGAGTTGAGTCCTTTGACATTCAATGTTATTATTGAGATATGATTTTTGTTTCCTATCATTTTGAGTTCTATTTTCTGTTTGATGTAGTGACAAATCTCCTTGTTTAGTTCCCCCAAAATATATGAAGATGCAAAAATAATTGTCTAGGAGGTAATATCAAAATTATATTTTAATAGAATTGGTAACAACCTTTGGTACATTTGAGAGTTCTGAGGTGAATAAATACTAAGTCAAAAGCTAAGTTGTTAGGTGAATAAATTAAGTCAGTTTGAAGCAATTAACATACAGAGGAATTGCCTCAATAGAAAGTTGTGTATTCTAAAATTCTGTACATAAGCTACATATCATGGAGTCTTATAAGTTCAATCTGATTATGTAGACTATCTTTCTGTAGCAATTATATACAAACAAGTTCTTCTCTATAGAAAAAAGATATTTTCATTATTCTTTTTACTGGTATTTCCTCAGTGTTAGGAATTTTCCAAGGATTTTTGTAATACTTCAAAAGCAGATGTGCAAATCTGGTTAATTTATTGTTTTAGAAAGGAAAATACGTTCAATATTTTTCTTTCCTATGTGACCAAGAGTGGAGTACTTAACTTTCTAGGCCTGTATTCCCTCTTTTCAAAATGATGAACTTGAAGTGGAGGACCTAGAACTATAAGAAATCTAGATTTTTGAAGCATATGTCATTCCTAGCAAAAATGTTTACATATAATAGCACACTGTTGCTAGAAAATACATTCAAATTGTGTTTTAAGCTTGGCCATAGATATTACTAACTTAAGCTTTTATTTAAAATTTACAAATAAGTGTGTCTATGATAAACAAGCCGGATAAGATTAAGAGCATAATCTGCAATTCTAAAGTTGAGTTTCTGAGTAATCTCTTTGGCAGTACATGTTGTTATCCCCTCTGTGAGTCGACATTCACTATTTCAAGCAACAAGCCCTTTGATACTTAGAAATTTTGGATTCTGTTCTATTTTTTAAAAGAAACTATATCAGTATTCATTAACTGTTTGACATAGCCATTCATTTATTTTCAAAAAGGCTATTCTATAACCACATTTCCTGTCCAAAAGCCCACCAAGTAGAAGCCCAAATGGCTGATAGCAGCTACAGGGACCTTCCTGTTGGTTAAGAAGAAGGATTAATTAAACTAACATGCTAAATCTCAGGCTAATAATTATGCAGAATAGTGGAAATAAATCTAATTTTATTTTTTATGGTTGTATACCCTGAAGTTAAGAAAGATAAACATTCTAGAAAGATATTTTCTTATTTGTACTTTTAGTAAGGTTGATTCAATTATTCACTAACTGTAAGAAAGTACCAATTTCTATCAATAGAAATAATTATAATTTTAAAATATTGATAATTTATTAAAATAATTAATGAGACATTAAGATATTTCTCTTCTGATGACTATCAGCCAATTAAACATAACTTCAAAATGCTTCACAATAAAGACCCTATATCTCTATGAGATAAATCGAATTTTCCACTAAATGTTTGTATGCTTTCAAAATTATGTTCAGACTAAGAAATATTCTGTAATAATCACTAAAATTCTTAATGTAGCTATATATATTTAAATTTTTCACATACATACTACTATTATTTCTATATTCAGAATTGAAATGGTTCTGAAACAATACTTAAAAACAACATAATGATGAATCTTTTTTTAGGTTATATCTGACGGTGCTGTAAGTTTTGGTCTCTTGCTATTTAATGACACTCATCTCTCTATATATTTTGGTGGTATTCCATTATTCATCAAGTAAACTAGGATGTTTCTTCAAATTAGATCCCAAAACACAGAGTTTCCTGTAAAGAAGATTGTTTCACAGAAACAATAAAAACACCAGGACTTGGAGGCAGGGGAATGCAAACTAACCAGAAAGTTTTTAAAAGCCATATGGAGTTAGGATCAACTAGATGGGAGTAAAAGTGTATCCCAGGGGTTGAGCAAAAATAGGGACCACAGAAAATATTTTGTCTATTATAAACTCAATATGAAACAAAATGAAAAAAAAACCTATGAACTCTGGGGCCTTTGGATGCAGTCACAGTTTAAGAAATAAAGTCAGTAATACCATAATGACCTATCTGGAAATTCTGGAAGTCAAGACATACAGAAAGTAAATCTTGCTACAGAAAAATATAAGATGCACCATAGGGCGGTATTGCCTATAATGTTCAAGTTTCAGAATACTTTTGGGATCTCCTTTTAGCCAATAAACTGTTAGTGTTTTCAAGGTATGTCATGCTTTATAGTGTAGTATATAAGAGGATGAAGTAGTTCATTATATTGGACTATTTATCATTAGTTATTTCTTCAACAATCCTCATGATGGGGAAAATTTTAAACTCTGAAGAAAATAGAAAAGAAATCATTTTTTCTTTTTTATTCATAGAAATGTTACCTATCAATTTCTTTCAATGTGCAATATCCCTACACTACTTCTGGATATACGCATAAAAGTAAATAGTTTTAACTTGAATTAATATGGTGGAATTGCTAAATGATTTTTATCTCACTCAACATCTTTTATTATTATCAGGAATGGGGCAATACTGTAAACAACTCAAGAGAAATATGGGAATTTTAATAATTAATGAGCAAAATTCATTTATGTAATAAAAATTACTACCAAATTACACATTCAACTATTTAAAGAAATGGCTTTCTTAAAGACAAAGTAAATGTATTAATCTCCATTGAGCTCTCTTCCTCTTGTTTTTACTATAGGGAAAGCACACATGAAGCTGCAGTATGTATTTATATACATAAATTCACATATTTATTTGTATTCTATGAAAGAACAATTTATTATCAAGATTGTAGCATAAGTTGAGGAAAAAATGCTCACTGCTCTGTCCCAAACACATAGTAATACCATAGAAAATACCACAAAGACAAAGCTGTGCTCAATAAAAAAGTTAACCCAAGTGCGTTGGTACATGCCTATAATCCCAGTACATGGGAGACTGAGACTGTAGGATCACAGGTTTGAGGCCAGCATGAGATACTTAGTGAAACTCTGTATCAAATTAAAAATAAAATAGGTCTGGAGTGTAGCTCAGAGGCAGAACACACCTCCAATGCCACACTCACACACACACACACACACACACACACACAAAATTAATATACCATAGACTAAAAACATGTTTTGTCTCTGTAAAATAATTATAGAGGCTGGTAAATTATAAGAGGGCCCGTTTTGTTAATGTACACAAGGTTTATTTCTCAGATCTGTCTAGTTCTTAATTTAATATCAAGCATTTCAGATGTGAGATTTATATTTATCCTAACAAACATCAGCTTCCTGAATATTTCTTACTGATGCAGAAGAATAGATGAGGATCAATACATGGGATTGCATTAAACTGAAGAACTTCTGTGCAGCAAAGGAAAAACTATCAACCACCTTAACAGGGAGCCGACAGAATGGGAGAAGATTTTTGCCAGCTACTCCTATGATAGAGCACTAATACCTAGAATATACAGAGAAGGCAAGAAACTCACCACCAAAAGAACCAAATAACCCAATCAAAAAATGGGCAAGTGAACTAAACAGACACTTCACAAAAAAAGAAATACAAATGGCCAATAAACGTATAAAAAAATGTTCAACATCATTAGCAATCAGAAAGATGCCAATCAAAACTACCCTGAGATTTTACCTAACCCCAATTAGAAGGGCAATCATTAAAAACACAAACAATAACAAATGCTGGTCAGGATGTAGAGAAGTAGGAACTCTAATACATTGTTGGTGGGATTGCAAATTAGTGCAACAACTTTGGAAAACAGTGTGGAGGATCCTCAGAAGAGTGGGAATGAACCTACCATATGACTCAGCTAATACCACTCCTGGGTATCTACCCAAAAGAATGGAAATGAAATGACCAGAGTAATGCATGCATATCTATATGTTTATAGCTGCACAATTCACAATTGCCAAACTGTGGAAACAGCCTAGATGTCCATCAACAGATGAATGGATTGCAAAACTATGGGATATGTACAGAATGGAATTTAACACAACCATAAAGAAGAAGAAAATTACATCATTTGCAGGGAAATGGATGGAACTGGAGAACATTATGCAAAGTGAGATTAGTCAGTTACAAAAAGTGAAAAGCTGGATATTCTCCCTAATATACAGTAACTAGGGAGAAAATGGGACATAGGAGGGACTCCAGACAAAGGAGGAGAAACCTTAGATGAGTGAAGGTGACCTAACTGAGGGAGATGTGAGGGGGAAGAGGGAAACACCCTAATGGACATAAGTGATTGACTTATCAAAGTCAATCACTGTGCTGAGCAGGGGAAGGAGAGGAAAGAGAGGGAATAGGGCCGAAACTGGGGGAGGGCTCAATGAATGCTGTGTGCATGTATGCCTCTACCACCCTGAACTTCATCAAGATGTATGACTATAATGCACTGAAAAAAAAAGAATAGATAAAACATCTAATAAAAATGCTCTTACTTCTTTACATTAAAAAAATTGCCAAAAAGCATGTTAAACGCAAAAAAAAAAAAAAACCCAGAGACCTAGGTATCAACTATGTAGTAATTTAGAAGAGTTTTTAAAATGACACATAAAATACAGAAAATTAGAGTAAACTAAACGTTTTAAAAGAGAAATTTTGCCAAATTTAAAATAGTCAATGATACCATAAATCTTTGCTTAAAATAGACTGAACACATAAAATACCCCGTTCTCTGATATCCAAATTTAACCATAAATATTCTTTTCAATGATAATTTTCATCTACTTTAAATGTTGGTGAGATACTCAGAATAAGGAACAAAATCAAAGGCCACTGTATTTAATAAAAGTTCTGAAAGTTTAAATTGGAACAAGTACAAATTCTTTGTGAGCATTTGATTACACTTGATCATTAAAGATTATTTCATTTTAAATGGAGCAAAATGTAAAGCAAGCATTAGGCTGGGCATGGTGGCGCACTCTTGTAATCCCAGTACTTGGGAGGCAGAGACCAGAGGATCCAGGTTCACAGCCAGCCTCAGCTACTTAATGAGGCCCTCTGCAACTTAGTGAGACCCGGTTTCAAAATAAAGGATAAAAAAATAGGGCAGGGGGTGTAGCTCGGAGGTAGAATGCCTCTGGGTTCCATCCTTGGTACCGCAAAAAAAAAAAAAAGAAAAAAAAGCAAGCATTAGCCTCCAGAAGAGAAGAAATTTAAGTTCCACATGCAAACGTGTGGATGTGTGATTGTATGATCCAAATCAAATCTGACTAGAATCAGATTAATCAATCAACTAGTTAATCAACCTCAGACAGATTCCATGACTACAATTAATTAACTTCCTTTGTTTTTGTCCAGTTATTTTACCTTCTCTTCTGTCATTATGGGAAGTGCCCATGCTCCTAGCTAAACTAATACACTAGTTGTCCTGGATCCTATCTATCTTCCCTTATCTACTTAGAGACAGTATCCTTGCAATTCTTCCTCTGTCTACTGCACTGATGTTTTTATCCCTCTCTCCTTATTCATATCCTTCAGTATATAAACAATCATTCTTCCAACTAAAATCTTAAACCAAAACACTCTTTATTCCCCTCCCCTTCCAATTCTGCCCCATGCCTTTCCTTTTCTTTACAGTGGAACTTGTTGAAGCATTGTCTATGTCTATGTTCCCATCTTCAATTATCTCTTTTCATTCCCTTTGAACATCCTATTCTCTCCTATTCCTCACCATCCCACTGAAAATATTACATTATGGTCTCCAATAATGTTTACATTGAGAAATCTGTCTCTCAGTCCTCAGTTTTCATCTTCCTTACTCCATAAGCAGCATTCAACTCAACTGGTCCCTGCCTATATCTTTGAATACTTTCTTCACTCAGCTTGCACCATACCACATTTACAATATTGCCTCTAAGCTCCTTGCTGGTCCCTCTCAGTCTTCTTTGCTCCCTCTTCTTTGGCCATAACAACTTCAGCAAATCCTGCAGCCTCTAAACATATCCACAGTCTACTCACTGCTCATAAGCTTCACTGAGGTCAAAGCTACACTGACCCTTTACCCAATTGTTGAACTAGCTTCCCATCTATTATATCTTCTGCACTTGTAAGCCTTCAGTCTATTCTCAATATAACAGCTAGACTAATCCTGCCAAAATGTAAGTCATATTATGTCAATTGACTGTCTCCAACAGTTTCCAGTCTAACTAAAGTAAAAGCTGAAGTCCTTACAATGGCATACAATGTCCTTTACATGATGTGGTCCTATCCCCACTCTTACCTCATCTCCCAATTCTTCCAATCTTTATCTTTCCACTTTATCCACACTAACCTCTGTGTTGTGGCTTACAGATGTCTGGGGCCTCATTATCTCATTGTTTTTTCTGACTGGCATGCTCTTCCCCCAGATAAACTCGTCACCTTCTATATCATCCCTTTTCTGGTACTCTAGTTAAATCACAGTCCCCATTGATATTCCTCTCCCAGCATTTCTACTATCCTCTCTGTTTTATATTCCTCTTTAGTAGCTATCTCAGCTTATACTTTATATTTAGTTTATCCATCTTGCTATTATGTGTTTCTCTGACTAAAATTTAAACTCTAAAATGGCATGGCTTTTTGTGTTTTACTCCCTACTGCCCAGAAAAGTTCCTGGTGCAGAAGAGACACTAAAAAATATTTTCTAAATGAATAAATCCAGCATTTATTTTTTATAATATTGAGATTAGGTTAAACCTCCTAAGTATTAAACAAAATTAGGGGCTCCTGTTTCACTGCCCCCAGGCAATCTACAAAACTCTAGAAAACTAATCCATTAGTTTAAACACCTGCTGGCTACTTGATCTACAAGACTGAGTAAGGTTCAAATACTTTAAACTAAAATGTCATTTTCATTTTTCTTCCCTCTATCCTATTTTATCTGATGGCAAACCTTTTCCTGAAAAGTGAGAGAAGGCCTCAACCTCAGGATAATCTAAAATATTCTGATCACCCTGCTACAGAGCTCTATCTATAGCCTTAGCTGGATCTCAAGTGTTGAAGGCAAATGGCTTCCAGCTGGTGATATTTAGCATAACGGTGTCTCTTCCTTATTGCTTATGCTCCTCGTTTAACAGGGAATAGTATATCTTGGTGCACATGTGCATGAATGCTTGTTGCCTGGCTGTTGCTAATGAATTGTGGCATTGTATAATAAACATTGATTTCTATCTTTAAGTATTTGAGGTTTAAGGGTAGCCTAAAAATTTTAGAGAGTTTTTGTAGAAAAACATTCTTCATAATATTTTTCATTATGATTTCTCATCATTAAAGTAATAAGCCCAAGTGAGATGTTCAACAAGGAAAATAAATGTATTTCTCTTACCTGGAGCCAACACAGAGGGATTAGACATGTTCCCACTTTCCTCATCAGTACTTTCATCATAGACTGCATCTTGGTCAGCGGTTATTTCAGAACAGGTTGCTGCTTCCCTAGAAACAGAAAAAGTTAGAATTAGAAATCATTGGCTCACTCCTGGCCTGGTAGCATATTTACCAGAAAGTATTCCTAAAAAGAGATTCTAATTAGACAGAGTGAAATATATATGATTTAGATTAAACCACTTTAAAGACAATTTATTAATTCTCTTAAGAATGAGTTTGCTTTTACCTAAAATCTGAATGTTTAATGTTCACTATAATTAATTAATAAATGAGCTTCTTATCACTTGTTATTCTCCTATCACAATATTATTCTACCAATCTCTGTGGATGAGTGGATTTACATTTTAATAATATTAAAGCAGTTCTACATTTCATTAGAGTGACTCAAAAGTGAATCATAAAGAACTTGCCCAAGGTCATCACTAATAGACATCAGTCTTAGACCAGTAACTGAACGAGGACCATCTGACATCAAATATTATCTTCCTTATGCTATATCATTGGTAAACCTATGACACACTAGAGGATTCTAGAGGATCACACTCTAAGCAGATAACAAATATACTCCCTGAATTTAACGTTAATCTCTTGATTCTAAAGTTAACCACTGCTTGGACATCAAGACTTCAAATGTGCATCCAATTCTGCAGTCTCGCAGGAAATGGAAGAATTTGTAAATTAATATAATTCTCTCTTAGTGATGTCTACGAATTAAATAAATAACACTTAGATAAGACTTATGCCAGTTTTAGAGGTTAAGTGTAGGTTAGACAGTGGGTGGACATGGAGAATGTTGAGAATTCTCTAGTTCATGACATCCCTGGCTAACAACCAGAGTATCCAAACCCAGACTATCAAATGATCTCCTACTACTGAAACTTAGCACCTAACTTTCATTAAGTTTGTGAAAGAATTCTACTTAAATGTATGCCTTTGCCATCCAAAATCAGAACAGCTATACCTTTCCTGTTCAGTATTCTTTTCCAATTCTTGAACTTCATTTAGCAATTTATGTAAGTTTCTGATCTTTGTTTTCTTCTCATTCAACACCAGAATAAATCGTTTATAGAGATCAGTCTCCAAAGCTTCCTTCGCACTCACACATTTTTCAAATCTGAAAAATTAAACGATCACAGTTCTTCTTAAACTTTATTATTCAGTCTAACACCTGAGAAGATTCCAAAAAAACTTATCAAGAAAAATATAACTATAAATCATTTTACATATTTTTATTTACTTAAAAGTTTTATAGAGATAAAAAATAGAAATTAGTGGTAATTGATAGCTGTAATTTATGTAGTAAGATAAGGATCAAAATTTAAAACTGATAAAGATAAAGCTTTAAAAACCTATTAGCTTAAATGTAATAATTTATTCATATCTATGATTTATTTACAAAAGAATGGTTTCATAGGAGAAATTTCAAACAAGCTAATGTAGCCTTGTTTCCTCAGTTCTTTGTTAATATTACTAAACTAGCAACCATGATCTTGTTTTGTGTAAAGTGATATATCTGATCTGTCTGATTGCCCTATTAGACTACTAACTGCTCCATAAGAACATTCGCTATACATACTTGTATGTGCTATGCTTTAAACAGCACAGTAGGTCTGTTTAAACCAGCATCACACAAAC
>PVJS01027409.1:0-26268 GCA_004027185.1 Glis glis | reverse complement strand
ACAAAAGCTCTTTAGTTTAATGCAATCCCACGTATTGATCCTCATTTTAGTTTCCTGTGCCTTTGGGGTCTTGTTGAGGAAGTCTTTACCTGTGCCTATGTGTTGAAGTGTTGGGCCTATGCCCTCTTCGAGTAGCTGCAAGGTCTCTGGTCTGATTTCTAGGTCTTTGATCCATCTTGAATTGACTCTTGTATAAGGTAAGAAAGTGGGGTTTATTTCTATTTTTCTGCATATGGTTAGCCAGTTTTGCCAGCACCATTTGTTGAAGAGGCTATTTTTTCCCCCACTGCGTGTTTTTAGCCGCTTTGTCAAAAATCAATTGGCTGTAGGTGTGTGGGTTTGTTTCAGAGTCTTCTATTCTGCTCCATTGGTCTATGTGTCTGCTTTTGTGCTAATACCATGCTGTTTTTATTACTATGGCTTTGTAGTATAGTTTGAAGTCAGGTATTGTGATGCCTCCTGCATGGTTCTTGTTGCTGAGAACTACTTGGTCTATTCTGGGTTTTTTGTTGTTCCAAATGAATTTAAGGACAGATTTTTCTATGTCTGTGAAGAATGACTTTGGTAATTTAATGGGTATTGCATTGAATCTGTAGAGCACTTTTGGAAGAATGGCCATTTTGATGATATTTATTCTGCCTACCCACGAGCATGGGAGATCTTTCCATCTCCTAAGATCGTCTTCAATTTCTTTTTTCAATGTTTTATGGTTTTCCTTGTAGAGGTCTTTTTCCTCCTTGGTTAGGTTTATTCCCAAGTATTTTATTGTTTTGGAGGATATTGTGAGTGGAAATGTCTTCTGGTTTTCTTTTTCAGTGGATTTATGGTTGGCATACAGAAAAGCTTCTGATTTTTTAAGATTGATTTTGTATACAGACACTTTGCTGAATTTGTTGATCAGTTCTGTGAGCCTTTTAATTGAGTTTGTTGGATCTTCTAAGTATATCATGTCATCTGCAAATAGAGATAGTTTCAGTTCCTCTTTTCCTATTTGTACTCCTTTTATTTTCTTCTCTTGCCTTATTGCTCTGGCTCGAGTCTCGAGTACTATATTGGAGTGGTGACAGCAGGCATCCTTGTCTTGTTCCTGTTTTTCAAGGGAACTCTTGAAGTTTGTCCCCATTCAGAATGATGTTGGCTGTGGGCTTATTGTATATTGCCTTTATGATGTTGAGACATGTTCCTTCTATTCCAATTCTCTGCAGTGTTCTTACCATGAATGTATGTTGGATTTTGTCAAATGCTTTTTTAGCATCTATTGAAATGATCATGTGATTTTTGTCTTTAGTTCTGTTTATGTGGTGGATTACATGGATTGTTTTTCGTATGTTGAACCAGCCTTGCATCCCTGGGATGAACCCGACTTGGTCATGATGTATGATTTTTGTGATGTGGTTTTGAGTGCGTGTTGCTAGTATTTTGTTTAGAAGTTTTGCGTCTAAGTTCATCAATGATATAGGTCTGTAGTTTTCTTTTCTTGAGCTGTCTTTGTTTGGTTTTGGTATTAGTGTGATGTTGGCTTCATAGAATGTGTTTGGGAGAGTCCTGTTTCTATTTCATGGAATAGATTGAGGAGTATTGGGATTAGTTCTTCTGTAAAGGTTTTATGAAATTCATCTGGGAAACCATCTGGACCTGGGCTTTTCTTTGATAGCAGGCTCTTTATTGCTGCTTCAATCTCGATAATTGCTGTTGGTTGATTTAAATTTTCTATGTCTTCTTGATTCAACTTAGGAAGGTTGTACATGTCTAAAAATTTGTCACTTTCTTCTAGGTTTTCCATTTTGTTGGAGTATAGTTTTTGAAAGTACTTTCTGATTATTCTCTGGATTTCCATGCTGTCGGTGGTAATATCACCTTTTTCATCTCTTATTTTAGTTATTTGGGTTGATTCTCTCTTTCTTTTAGTTAGGTTGGCTAGTGGTTTATCTATCTTGTTTATTTTTTTAAGGAACCAGCTTTTGGTTTTGTTGATTTTTTGTATGTTTTTTTATTCTCTACTTTGTTGATTTCTGCTCTGATTTTAATAATTTCCTGTCTTCTACTAGCTTTGGGGTTAGACTGTTCCTGTTTTTCAAGGCTTTGAGGTGTGTCATTAGGTTATTTATTTGGTGATTTTCTGTTCTTCTTCTGTGGGCACTCAGTGCTATGAATTTTCCTCTTAATACTGCCTTCAGGGTGTACCAGAGATTTTGATATGTTGTGTCTCTGTTTTCATTTGTTTCTAGAAATTTCTTAATTTCTCCCCTTATTTTTTCTTTTACCCATTCCTCATTCAGCAGTGTGGTATTCAGCCTCCACATGTTCATGAGGTTTCTCTGGGTCTTCTTACAGTTGATTTCTAGTTTCATTCCATTATGGTCTGAAAAGATGCAGGGGATTATATCACATTTTTTTAACTTGCTAGTACTCACTTTGTGACCTAGGATATGGTCTATTTTAGAGAAAGTTCCATGAGCAGCTGAAAAAAATGTGAATTCAGCTGTAGTTGGGTGGAATATTCTGTATGTGTCTACTAGGTACATTTGGTTTATGGTGTTCCTTAGGTCTGAGGCATCTTTACTGACCTTTTGTCTTGAATATCAATCTAGTGGTGTGAGAGGTGTGTTGAAGTCTCCCAATATTATTGTATTGGGATCTATGTGTGATTTAATGTCACAAAGAGTTTCTTTTATGAAAGTGGTTGCACCTATGCTTGGGGCATAAATGTTGGCTATTGTTATATCCTCTTGCTGGATTGTTCCTTTTACCAGTAAGAAATGTCTTTCTTTGTTTCTTCTGATAAGTTTAGGTTTGACATCTAATTTGTCTGATATCATAATTGCTACTCCTGCTTGTTTTTGAGTTCCATTAGAGTGGATTACCTTGCTCCATCCCTTCACCTTTAGTTTGTGCGCATCTTTACTTGTAAGGTGTGTTTCTTGCAGGCAGCATATAGATGGATTGTGATTTTTAATCCATTTTGCCACCTTATGTCTTTTGATTGGGGAGTTGAGGCCATTTATTTTCAGTGTGATTATTGAGAGATGGGTTTTCATTCATAACATTTTGAGTTTTAATTTCTGTTTGAGGTAGTGTTTGTTCTTTGCCTAGTTGTTTGTATGATGGAAATCACTGTTTCTCTGTTTCTGGCATTTCCTTATTATTTCTTCTTTGTAATTAATCTCTTTGAGCATTTTCTCTAGTGCTGGTTTGGAAGACATAAAGTCTTTCAGCTTCTGTTTGTCATGGAAAGTTTTTATTTCTCCATCAAATTTGATAAATATCTTTTCTGGGTAGACAAATCTTGGTTGGAAGTTGTTTTCTTTCAGAGTTTGGAATATGTTGCTCCAGGCCTTCCTGGCTTTCATGACTTGGTTTGGAAGGTCGGGAGTGATTCTTATTGGTTTGACTCTGAATGTTACTTGCTATTTTACTCTTGCTGCCTTTAAGATTCTCTCCTTGGCCTCTACATTAGTCAGTTTGATTATTATGTGGTGTGGCGAACCTCTTCTCTGATCCTGTCTATTGGGGGTTCTATATGTTTCCTGTACCTGTGTATCAACCTCTTTCTTTCTTTTTTTTTTTTTGCAGTACCGGGGATTGAACGCAGGGGCGTTCTACCCCCGCGCTACGCCCCCAGCCCTATTTTTTATACTTTATTTTGAAACCGGGTCTCACGAAGTTGTGGAGGGCCTCGCTAAGGAGAGAGAGAAAGAGAGAGAGAGAGAGAGAGAGAGAGAGAGAGACAGGGAGAGAGAGAGACAGCAAGCGAGCTGAGGCTGGCCGCGAACCCGGATCCTCCGGTCTCCGCCTCCCAAAGTACTGGGATTACAAGTGTGTGCCACCACGCCCGGCTTGTATCAACCTCTTTCTATGTTTGGAAAATTTTCTAATATTACTTCTCTGAATAGATTATTGATTCCTTTAGTTTCAGCTTCTAATCCCTCTTCTATACCTATTATTCTTATGTTTGCTCTTTTTTTTTTTTTTTTTTTTTATGTTTGCTCTTTTAAGACTGGCTGAGAGCTCTTCAATATCCAATGCATGCTGTCGAATTGTTTTTTCTAACTTATATACTACGTGTTCATTTTTGGAAAGGTCATCTTCTAAGAGTGAGATTCTGTTTTCCATGTGGTCTAGTCTATTGTTGATAGTCTGTATTGATGCCTTTATTTTAATTATTGCATCCTTCACTTCCTTCAGAGCTTCTTTTTGATTCCTTTTTTTTTTTTTTGCGGTACCAGGGATTGAATGCAGGGGCGTTCTACCTCCGTGCTACGTCCCCGGCCCTATTTTTTACACTTTATTTTGAAACTGGGTCTCATGAAGTTGCGGAGGGCCTCACTAAGGAGAGAGAGAGAGAGAGAGAGCTGCGGCTGGCCGCGAACCCGGATCCTTTGGTCTCTGCCTCCCAAAGTACTGGGATTACAAGCGTGCACCACCACGCCCGGCTTTTGATTCTTGTTCAGGGTGTCGGATTCTTTGCTTATTTGATCCTTCATTGCTTTCAGGCTCTCTCTGAATTCTTTTCAAAAATCCTATATCATTTCCTCTATTGAAGTTCTGAATTGTCCTTCTGGCAATCTTTGCACTTCTGTTTTGGTGGGTTCTGTTGTTGTGGGATTGTGGGGGCTCGTTGTTTCTTTGCTATTCTTCCATTTCATGATTTCAGGTTTCTTATGTTTATACCTTTGTTGCTTTTGGTAGTTCTCTCTCTCTCACTCTGTAGGTATCCTATGTCTAATCCTTCTCCCTTATGGTTTCTTATCCTGGAGGTAGATAGTTGCTACTAGGTGAGCCTTAAAGGTGAATAGCCTTTACTGAATGGTTATTCTCACTTGCTCCGTATAATGTCCATTTTCAGGCCCAATTCTTGGTCTCCTTCAGTGATTGGGACCCTTGCCTGGTGCCTCTCACTACCTGTGCAAGCGACCAGTGCCACTATTGCCCTTCTTACTGCAAGCGTGGGTCTCTGCGGTCTCCACTTGGGCTATCCCTATGTCTCTCTCTGTCTATAGCTATGGCAGGTGTCACCAGCAGGGGGCCCTGGGCTTTTCTCTCTTTGCCTACAGAAGCAGCGGATGTCGCCTTGCCCCGATTCTGTGCAAACATGGAACTCCACGTTTTCCACAGAGAGGGCTGGTTTGGTCCAATTTTCCCCAGGTACCACAGCTGTATGTCCTGTGATGATCCCTGGGGACTCTACAAGGGTGCTGTGACCCGCGGGCTGCAAGTCTGTCCCACCCAAATGTTGCCAGGGACTGTCTGCTTATCCACACGTCTACCACGTCCCACAGCTGACCCCACTCCCACCTCTGCGGGACAATCCGCACCGTCTCAGGCCCCGCGAGTCCCGGTGGCCGCACTGGGTGGTCTCCCCTGGGGCAGCTCGTTGAATTACAGTCTCGTTGAGCGCTGCTCTTAATCTCTGGGGGGGTGGGCTCAGTCACTGCTGCAGGTTCTGGTCAGGCCTCCGGGCCCTGGGGACTCTGTCGAGCGTGGATCGAACTGCTGCTCGCTCCCGTCACTGTTGCTCTGCAGTGCTGGTTCCAGAAGAGCTCCCTGGCTTCTTTGTTGGTGGACTGCAGAAGCCACAATGCCAGTTGCTGTCGGCATGGTCTGACCAAGATGGCGCCGCTGCTGCTTCTGCCGTCGTAGGAGTTCGGGTCTGTGTCGCGCGTGGAGCGAGTCGCTGCTCGTCTTCACTACTGCTATTCTGCAGCTGCTGGACTCACAGCAGGTCGCTGGCGTCTCCGTTGGTCTTGTGTGGAAGCCACAATGCTGGTAGCAGCCGGCAAGGTCCTGCCAAGATGGCGCCGCTGCAGCCGCTGTCGCCGCCGCTGTTTGGTGTGTTGGGTGTGGAGGAGCCGCTGCTCGCTTTCATCTCTGCTGATCTGCAGTTGAACTCACAACAGGTCTCTGGCTTCTCTGCTGGCGGTGAGTGGAAGCCGCAATGCCGGTAGCAGCCGGCGCAGTCAGGCCAAGATGGCGTTGCCGCCGTTCCTTAGGTAAGGCGTTTGGAGCTTTTTACTTTCCTCTGTTTTGTCTTCTGGCTTTGATTCCATCATGTTTCAAACCCTTCGTTGTTTACTTCAAGTTTTGGTTGCTTTTCTTCTCCTATGGAGAAGTTGCTTTCACGGCGATTGAGAGCCAAGTCTCAGAGAGATTGTAGCATGGTATCTCCCTTGGTCGCCATCTTGGATCCTCCTGTTTGGAATATTGTACGAGTAGTATCTCAGAGTACCCAGTTCCTTAAAACCTTGCAAAAACTCATTAATACAATTAAACTCTTTTTGCCTTTCTAATGGAGAGTCACAGCATATCATTATTCACTTAATTTGCATTTCCCTGGTTTTTAGAGCGCTTGAACATCTCTTCATGTTTATTGGCCATTTGCATTTTCTCTTCTTTGAATTATCTGTTCATAATCTCTGTTCACGTTTCCATTACGTTGTTTGTATTTTTATTGACCTGAGGGATAATCTTTATTTTTTTGCAGTGTGAGGGATTGAACCCAGGGCTTTTCTCATGTGAGGCAAGTGCTCTCCCTCTGCCCTACATCCAGCCCCTGAAGGTTAATCTTCTACTGAGTGCATTCTCTCAATCAGTTTTACTCTTTTTTTTTTTTTGCTTTTGTGATACTGGAGATTAAACTCAGGGGCATTCTACCTCTGAGCTACACCCATAGCCCTATTTAATTTTGAAACAGGCTCTTGCTAAGTTGCTGAGGCTGTCCTCGAACCTGTGATCCTCCTGTCTCAGCCTCCCAAGTACTGGGATTATGGGTGTGTGCCATGACTCCTGGCAGTTTTACTCATCTTCTAGCTTTGTTTGTAGTCTTTGGTCTTATAGGCCTAAGTTTATTATTATTATTATTATTATTATTATTATTTGGCACTGGGGATTGAACCCAGGGGCATTCTACCTCTGAGCTACACCCCCAACCCTATTTTTTATTTTTTATTTTGAAACAGGGTCTCACTAAGTTGCAGAGGACCTCACTAAGTAGCTGAGCCTGGCTGCGAACCTGCGATCCTCCTCTCTCAGCCTCCCAAGTACTGGGATTACAAGTGTCCGCCACCACGCCCAGACTAGGCCTAAATTTTAATGGAACCAAACTGATCAATTTTTGTTAGTTCATTGTCTTTCACATCTTACTGAAGAAAGCCTCTTTACCACATGCTCATAAAGATATTATCTATTAATCAATCATGTGTCTATATATCTATCTGTCTGTCTATCTGTCTTTCCAGTTTTTTTTCTAGAGTGGACTTTTCCTATACAGGAATGCGTAATCTTCTTGGAAAATAAAAAGGTCTTTGGTGCCAGAATTCTCTGTCTCCGGGTGTTAGGCTTGCTCAGAAACAAAAGAAAAACTACAGACAAAGATGAACAAGGATTCAAAATCTGATATGGGATCAGTAAAGTATTTTTTGGGCTTTGGAAATGGCCAGTCTGGGCATGGAAAAGAACAAGACTATCTTTAAAAACAGATTTTTTTTTTCTCTTGAGATCAAGTAGAAATAGAACATAATGGAAAAGAGGACATCAGTCAGACAAATAATGTCAGCCTACATGTTGCGGAGGAGGACTGGGACTACCTTAGGAACAGGTGATAGTTTGGAAAAAAATATGAATCTCCTTGAAAGAGACAGGGATTCTTCAGGGTGGAGTGGGAATGGAGCATGGGGAAGGAAGTGGGTTGTGTTGCATCAGAAAAAGGCCAAGAAAGCAGCATTTGTGTTAGCCTGAAGGAAAGCTAGACAGCCCATGGAAAACAACAGGTTGCTTTTTCCTGCACCACTAAAGGCTTGAGGAATGTCATCATCAGTAACTCTCGTTAGAAAATGTGTTGATGGAACGATTCTCCAACTGGTCCCAACGTGGATGCAGAAGGAAAATCTAACCCAGGAATTAGGCTTATTAGGACTGAAAATTGCTAAAGTATAAAATAGTAGCCTCTTCAGCATAAATGACACAATCAGACTTAAAGCAAGCAAACAAGCAATCAAACAAACCATAGTATCTAGTCAGAGAGAGAAATGGAGACAGCAGGAAATTGGGAGTCTGGGAAAAACAAGGCGAGAAATGTTGGGTGCTTGGAGATGCCTCTTATAAATGGGCAGAATGCTATTAACAGAGAGCAGAGTTTGCATTCTTGGATGGGCTGCAGCTCAGTTTAGCATTTGGGCACCAAGAATATGGGGATAAATAAAAAAGCAGCGGAGACCGGAGGATCTGGGTTCGGGGTCAGCCTCAGCTACTTAGTGAGGACCTCCACAACTTAGTGAGACCCTGTTTCAAAATAAAGAATAAAAAATAGGGCTGGGGGTGTAGCTCAGAGGTAGAATGCCCCTGGGTTCAATCCCTGGTACCAAAAAAAAAAAAAAGCAAAGGAGGAAATATTTCATATGCAGAATGAATACAAATAGGTAGAAGAGGACCTACGAAAGCCCAAGAGACTGGTGAGACTCATTGCACATTTCTGAATCATGCAGGAGGCACCAGTGTACAGGAGTGGTGGGTTTTTAAATAAACTTGGAATTTCATATCACAGCGTCTTGATCACATTTCTCCTGAGTTGAAGGTTGACGAGGATGGAACGTGGACAATGGCACGGGTTGCCTGGCATCCTGGCGATGCGCATCCCCTTCCTCTCCTCCTCTCTGGAATGTCTCTGGATGAGTTACAGCAAAAGTGCATTTGAGCGCCAAGGATCTCTCCGCCAACACACTGGCTACTTTTGGCTAGATTACTTCTGACTGAGGGAGCAGGGCCATCCTGAAGCGGGACTGGTGTCTTTAACTTCTAATCCCCATTATTCAGATCTCTCTGTAGCTATGCCCTTCTTCTATCTTCTATCCAGACTTCTCCGATAAGTAGGAATTGTGAGTGTATCCTCAAAAATTTCCTCTCTGTTCCAACCTTAAAAGATATAGCTGTTGGGGGGAAAAATCCAAAACAAAACCCAAACTAAACATTTCCATGGGCTAGAAATGGAAACACTCAGCAGCAAGCTGGGGCTGTGGCGTGGGCCTGCTGGGCTCTGGGTCCAGAAATAGGCAGCGCGAGGAGCGTGACTCCTACGGGGCTGTGGAAACCAAAGCGGCCTGCATGTGGTGGGCACCGTGGCCAGCATCACTGTGTAAAACCAAAGGCGGTGGGCCTGCCCTGGCCATGAAAGGAGGTTGCAACAGCTCTGATCACTGCTTGAAGCGGTGGCTTTCTAAAGCTGAGTCCCCGTAGGGGAGAAGAGGAAATAGAGCATGCTGTGCCAGCAGGACCTACTTTACTCAGCAGCTGGTTTTACAGTAGCCCCATCCCTCTGGGTCTCCCTCCAAAGTAAAACCCGGTTCTGGATTGAGTGGTAGTTGTCACTGGGGGCTGAATGGAGGCAACTGCAAAGCGTATGCACAGGGACAAAAGCGCACAAGCAAAGCAACAATAAAAACCATCCCGCACAAGGTGAACTACCACCCCAGATATCACATCACTCTTAGGAGAACTACCACGGACAAGGCAGGCAACAACACCACCAACTAGGAGATGAATCCACCCCTGGTGATATGCAAAATAATAGAAAAATATCAGCCGGGTGTGGTGACACACACCTGTAATCCCAGTACTTGGGTGGCTGAGACAGGAGGATTGCAGGTTTGAGGCCAGCCTCAGCAACTTAGCAAGGCCCTCAGCAACTTAGTGAGACCCTATTTCAAAACAAAAAAATAAAATAGGTCTGGGGGTGTAGCTCAGAGATAGAATACCTCTGAGTTCAGTCCACAGTACTAAAAAAAATAATAAGGTGATTTGAAGATTATGTTTAGGGCTGGGGGTGTAGCTCACTGGTAGAGCACTTGCCTAGCACATGAGAAGCCCTGATTTCCATCTCCAGCATGGAAAGATAATTATGTTTCAGATTGTTAGAGGGAAAAAGAAGAGAAAGAAGTGACTATTTGGACCTTGGCAACAAAATTGATTGGTGAATAATATTTAAAAAAATATTACAGGGGAAATGAAATAAAACCAAACAAAAACCAAAACCTTTCAAATCCTTCTTCTATTCTTAGAGTTAATGGGCTAGTTCATTCATTCATCATTCATTCAATTAATAGATTCTATTTTTTTTTTTGTGTGTGTGTGGTACTGAATATTGAACCCCAGAGGCATTCTACCTCTGAGCTATACTCCCATTCCTTAAATTTTTTTTATTTGCTTGCAATAGGGTTTTGCTAGGTCGCTGAGAGTCTCACTAAGTTGCTGAGGCTGGTCTCAAACCTGCGATCCTCCTGTCTCAGCCTCCAAGTACTGGAATTATAGGCATGTGCCACCACACCCAGCTAATAAGTTCTAATTTTGACCTGTAATGTGCCAAATACTGCTCTACATGTGTGGGATATACCAGTGAATAACACAAAGAATCTCACCCATCATAAACTTATGTTCAGCAAAGGGAAGACAGCCCTCAATAATAAAAACAAGTAATTAAGTCATATAGCATTTCTAAAAGTGACAGGTGTTATGGGGTAAAAAAAAAAGAAGCAGCAGGGTAAAAGAAGCAGAGAGCTCTGGAGTGGGTGGATTACAAATAAAAGTCTTGTTTTATTCATTAAAGGCTCCAAAGAAGCTAAATATGATAAAAATTTAGGTCCAATTTAAGTTACTATGTATATATTTTCAAGCAAAACATTTTGTTGAAAAACGAATCTCATATTTTCATTCATCATGTAGGCTGTGTTTAATTAGCCTGTCTAGTGTGGTTCTCATGTTTTTCAGCTTTTCCGTTGAGAAAGGGGAAATTCATTGAAATCATGTTTGCCTTCAGGAGAGCATGTCTATGGCTTACTAATGGACTCTGGTGTTTTTCTTAGCTCTATAGATTTATGGCAAGATGTGACTTGTCAGGGGAACCACCAGGCAGGGTCCTGAGAAATGGCGATCGAGGCTGGAAGTGTGTTGAGGAAATGTGGTGGAGGTCCACGTGGGAATCACTGGATGGATATACGACACCAAGAGCCTTGGAAATGAGAATGGGAGCCAGAGGGAGAGAGACCGGGTGGATGCATTTGCAGGGGTTTTGGCCTTGGGTTTTGGTAAGGAAGGAAACTTTTAGGGCTTAGTCCTAGCCTGGGGACTTACATTTATTCTTATTTATTCTTATTTATTTATTTATTTATTTATTTATTTATTTCTGGGGATTGAACCCAGGGGCATTCTACCTCCAAGCTATACCCCCAGTTCTTTTTATTTGTTTTTTTGATTTTTGAAACAGGACCTCACTAAGTTGCTGAAGGTCTTGCTGAATTGCTGACACTGGCCTTGAACCTGTGACTCGTCTATCTCAGCCTCCCATGTACTAGGAGTACAGGCATGTGCATCACAAAGCCAGGCTTTATTTCTTTGTTTTCAAAATAATTTCTAATAGTCTTTCTGATTCAACTTGAACTGAAGAATTTAAAAAAAAATCTACAAAATGATTGTTCTCATCTGTGTTCAGGAAAAGGAGAATCCTACAAGGAAGGTGGATGAGCCAGTCCTCTTAAAGCTGCTTCCCCTCCTGCAAGATGGTGATCAATAATCCAGTGTGAAGGGCGAGGGAGAGGCAGTAGAATATGCACATACTTCTGGGATGTGGTTTTAGGGCCAGGCACCTGAATGATATCTTTTGTCCCCAAATTGCTTCTCTATCATTTTCCATCTTGCCTGAAATTTCCTTTAATTTAGATTAAGGCATTAGCTTTAGAAAATCCACATTGAAATGCAGGTGTGTCACCTAAGAATTCATCTAGAAATTAATTTAGAAAACAGAGAACAGGGCCTACAGAGATCAGGACATTGAGCAGGCAAAGAATAGGAAAAGGTGGTTTAAAAAAAAGAGTCAAAAGTAAACCCATGCAGAGTGGCCCTTGAGAATCACCCTCTTGGGCGATTGTACTAGACCCTTTCTGGCTTCAGGAGGATAGAGAAAGTTATCCATAGGGGGCATATAGGAGAATCTTCTTTTTAAAATTTTTTTTTTTTACTTTTTTTTGCGGTACTGGGGATTGAACCCAGGGGTATTCTACCTCTGAGCTACATCCCCAGCCCTATTTTTTTCTTTATTTTGAAACAGGGTCTTGCTAAGTTGCAGAGGACCTCACTAAGTAGCTGAGGCTGGCTGAGAACCTCCTGTCTCAGCCTCCCAAGAACTGAGATTACAAGCGTGCGTCACCATGCCCGGCTGAGAATCTTTTTTATATTATACTTTACCTTGTGTTTGGACTGAACATTTATAGATAATGTCTTAGTCCATTTTCTGCTACTATGACAGAATACCACAAGCTTGGTAAATTATGAACAATAGATATTTATTTGACACACAGTTGTGGAGGCTGGAAAGTCCAAGGTTAGGGGCTGTATTGGTAAGAACCTGCTTGCTGCATCGTATCATGGCAGAAGGCATCACAGGGAAAGAGAACAAGAAAGAGAAGGGGAGAGGGTAGGGGAGAGAAAGCTTACTTGTACAACAAAGCCACTCCTGAGATGACTCAGCCACTCCTGTGATTACAGCATCCATCCATTCTCAAGGGCCAGCCCTCCTGACCTTCAAGGTCCCACCTCTCAATACTATCACAATGGCAATTAAACTTCAACATGAGTTTTTGAGGGGAAACTCAAACCATAGCAAATATTTCATAAAATGTGGCATCAACTCATGAACATGATTTCATTTTGTTTTTCTAGGTTTTATACATATCTACTATGGAAATAAGAATAGAGTATAGCGATCCAGGGACGATGGTTGTAGATAGCTTCACAGCTTGCAAGAGAAGGTACCAAGATCTTTGCTAGCATAGCTTAAGTGCCAGCGCATCCCAGGGGAGTCCATGGCTCAGAAGTATTTCTGGGGGCAGATTTTGCATTGGAATAAAGGAAAACCTACAGACCCAATGGTCAGTAGGGAATAAGGATGTTGGGAGGTTGAGAGTGGGAGCGTAGTGGGTGTGAAGAGCAGGCTGTGCCCTGCTCCGAGTTACTCCCTGATGTATAGGACAGCACTGCTCAGGCTGTGCCCAGCCCTGAGTGATTCCATTTTATAAAGTAGCGGTTTGCCCTGAGCTGCTCCATTTTGAATGCAAGTGCTAAGACAGAATGACTTGTCTGAGCAAGTAGATAACCACCAGATGTTGCACAAACGGAATCTATCAAAAAGAACTCCCAGCTGCACAGCACAATTATAAGGCACAAAATGATAAATAAATTAATCATGCTAATAAAAAAGTAACACCTGTGAGCTTATTGAATTACATCAGAAGCACATGGAAGCGTGGGCGCATCAAACCCGTATCAGAGAAACCAGACCCATGAGCTTATCAATCACACCAGACCACTGAATGATGTCACCCCTTCATCCGAAACCCTTCACCCAGACAACGTGAAGAGAGGCATTAAGCTAGTGGCATGGCAGCACACACTGACCCATCATCTTATCAGACCATCTGGGGAATGCAGTGCAAGTTCCATGGGCCAGGAACTCCCGATTCTGTTGCTAGGGCTTCAGCTCAGGATCTTCCTACTTGACATGGTCCACTTCAAAACTACCTGCTGTCTGGACCCTCACCTTGAACAAGTTCAGTGCCACCAAGAGTGCTGGTTTGCAATCTAATCTGAATCTTTGGCATTTGCTCTCTGTGCAGCCTCCTGAAACTCGTGGCTGCCTTAACCCTTTCTAAGCTGTCACCTACACATCATTGTACAAAGTGTGATGTGTGACTTGAATGTTATAGATATTAGTGATTCAGACTGGAATACAATAAAAGAATCGGTGGGTGCCTTGCTCATGCCTACCAAGAGAACCATGAGTATTTGGTGAATTAAGGCCAATAAAAGTGATGTGGCTTGTGAATTTACTGTTATTCAATAAACTCTTATGTGTGGAAAGACACACATATGTCCGGTCTATGTTAATGGCATGGTTCACTCACAACAGTAGGGACGATCGGTTCTCTCCTTAGATTTTAGGCCAGGAATCAATTTGTAAGGCCCCTGCCTGAGGAAGAACGATGAGTCAGCAAAACATGAACACTGTGTACCAGCCCGGAATCAAATGATGGCCATTTCCCGCGAAATGATAGTCTTAGTGTGCTTTTAGCTAACACAGTTTTTACTCTGGAGTTTGCAAAATGGTGAAATGGCAAGTCAAGAAATTGTTAAGTAAATATCCATAAATAGTTTAAAATTATTTTAAAAAACTTAATGTAAAAGTTACACTCATTTTTTTTAAGTGCATGTTTCCTTGACTTAGTCTGCTTTACTCTGGCAAATTTGATGCCTTGAGATTAGTTGATGGGTACAGACAGAATTAGGATGGGTTGTACTGGGTACCCAGAGTTGGCAGTGTGTAGATACCTCAGGGTTGTATAGATACCTCAGTTTTTTTTTTTTTTGTACTGGGGATTGAACCCAAGTGCATTCTACCTCTGAGCTACATCCCCAGTCCTATTTTATTTATTTTTTATTTGGAAACAGGATCTCACTAAGATGCTGAGGGACTCGATAAATTGCTGAGGCTGCCCTGGAACCTGCAATCCTCTTATCTCAGCCTCAAAAGTACTGGGATTATAAGCGTGCACCATCATGCAGGGCCAGAGGCTTGTTTTAAACCTGTTATCCTCCTGTCTCAGCCTCCCAAGTACTGGGATTACAAGTGTGCGCCACCACGCCCAGCTACTAACAAGTTTCTTTAGGAAAGACAAATGGATTTTTTTTTGGAAGACTAAGTGGGAGATAAGCAAGTCTTGATAATGTCTATTTATGCGGGTCCTTGTGGTCTTTCTGCCTTCTTCGTGACCATGAAACTTCCCCAGCATGGGAATTGATGGCAGCTCCCCTTCCCAGAAGCCACTGTTCTCAGTCAGATAGTCTGAAAAGGCTTTTTTTATTTTCTGCATCTGTCAAACCTTACATGTTTTTTTAGCTTAAAATAATCTTCATGACAACTCTGGGGTTCCAAGTGGGTCCCACATCCCTTTTAAATCTTTAGAATGTTTTAAAATCTCCTTATGTCAGAAAATTTTTAGTTATAATTATAGAAAACACAACCCAAGTAGACTAGGAGCATTTATTGTCTCAGTTACCTGGGAGTTCAAGAGTAGATGTCACCATACTCTTTCTCTACTATCACGTTGCTTTCTCTGTATTGGTTCCTTTTGCAGACAAGCTCTCCTCTCTTGGTGGGAAGATGGGAAGGAGGCCCCTCTCCCATTTGTTCTAGAAAATGTCCAGAATTCAGTCTAATTGGTTTATTATTATTATTATTATTATTATTATTTGTGGACCAGGGATTGAACTCAGGGGCATTCTACCTCCAAGCTAAACCCTCAGTCCTTATGTTTTTTTTTTTTTTTGCGGTACCGGGGATTGAACGCAGGGGCGCTACACCCCCGGCCCTATTTTTTTTATACTTTATTTTGAAACCGGGTCTCACGAAGTTGCGGAGGGCCTCACTAAGTAGAGAGGGAGGGAGAGAGAGACAGGGAGAGAGAGAGAGAGAGAGAGAGAGAGAGAGAGAGAGAGAGAGACAGGGAGAGAGAGCTGAGGCTGGCCCGGTCTCCGCCTCCTGAAGTACTGGGATTACAAGCTTGCGCCACCACGCCCGGCCTTATGTTTTGTTTTTGAAACAGGGTCTCACTAGGTTGCTGAGAGTCTTGCTAGGTTTCTGAGGCTGTCCTCAAACCCGCCATCCTCCTGTCTCAGCCTCCCAAGTCCTGGGATTAATTGGATGATAGACCCACCACTAGGCCAATCATAGTGACAAAGGTTGTTCCAATTAGCTAAGCCTGGGTTACACGCCCAGCCCTGAACCAAGCTGTGCGCTCAGCGTTTTTGAACTTCATGTATTGAAAGTAGTTAAAAGATGGTTCCCAAAGGATTCACTTACCAGCAGAAAGTAAAATGGATTTTAGTATCCAAAGGCAACAGATGCTCCTTATATTTTTGCAAAATGTTTGGCATATAGTTAAATAATATGCTTAAGATTGATGGTAAAGGTAATGCTTTTTGGATGTTGGAGATGCAATATACTTCTGTGTCAGGATGTGGGAGGATATAGTTAATAGGTAAAAGAGCCTCCCCAGAGAATGTGGCTAAGACTCCAGAGGAGGAACAAAGTGAACTGAAGAAGAACTAGTTCTGGAGATTTAATATGTAGTGCCATGGTTATAGTTAACACTACTATATTGTATGCTTGAAAGTTGCTAAGAGAATAGGTCTTAAAAGATCTCACTATAAGCTGGGCATGGTGGCGCACACTTGTAATCCCAGTACTTGGGAGGCTGAGACAGGAGGAGTGTAGGTTTGTGGCCAGCCTCAGCAACATAGTGAGGCCCTCTGCAACTTAATGAGACCCTGTTTCCAAGTAAAAAATAAAACAGGGCTGGGAGTGTAGCTTAGAGGTAGAATGCTTCTGGTTTCCATCCCCAGTACCACACACACACACAAAAAGATCTCACTACAAAAAACAAACAAACTGTGAGGGGAAGAGTAGGTTAATTAGGTTGATTGTGATAATCATTTCTTCATGTGTACATATGTCAAAACATCACATACACTGTATGTATATATATATTTTTACTTGTCAATTGCACCTCAATAAAACTGAAAAAAAGAAAATATGTTCCCTGAATACCAAACAAACAAGCAAACCAAACCAAAACAAATACTCTTGCTGGGCCTGGTAGCTCATGCCTGTAATCTCAGTACTTGGGAGGCTGAGTCAGGAAGATTGTAGGTTCAAGATCAACCTCAGCAACTTGGACCCTGTTTCAAAATAAGAAATAAATAAGGCTGGTATGTAGCTCAGAGGTAGAATACCCTCGGTCAAAGCCAAGTACCAAAAAAAAAAAAAAACAGACAACCTCTCAAAACTGAATTGAAGGTTATATTTATTCACTTATACCATCTCCCCTGAAAAGGGTCCTAGCTATTATTTGGTATGGGTTGAACAGTGAAAGAAGGGAGAAATCAATCTAGGCAGGAATTGTGAAAAATATTGTGATCTGGGAAGGGGTAAAATTCCTATAACCTTTATTGAAGTGGAGTCCTGAAGCTGGGTATTGTGAGATCGATAAGGTTTCCTAAGTTTCCACATGTCAAATTGAGCTCTGGCTTCCTCAGGTTGTCCTAGCAACCTCAGGGTGCTTATTAAGGAAGGTCTCAGGAGAAGCCACATAATTAACAAGACCTTTCTGAACCGAGTAAACTGGTTCTCAATATGTTTGTGTGCTTTCCCCTGATCTGTCACTTTCATTAGAAGATGATGCTATTTCTCTTTGCTTTCTGCACATGGAGGCTGATTGAGGAGACAAATCGATTTCTGTAATGGTCGGACTCTTCATCACACTTCTCTCCCATTAATTGTATTTCTGGACATCTCCTCTCCCTTCGGTTTGAGAAATAACTTTAATTAATGAAAATAAGACTGGTTCTGTGCACAAAATTAGATCCAATGTCAATTGGGATGAGTCATATTTTACCAGTAGTATTTATTAATGACTTTCTCCCTTGGCATACAGCAATTTGGTTTGACTTAAACATAAAAGGCCATTCTAAATAATAGCAGATAAATCCATTTAATGCATATTTGTCTCCAGTTGTGGTCATTATAACTTTTCATTCATTTCTGGTTGTCATAATATGTCTAAGCAAATGCTTAATGAGACCTGCTGGGTAGCAGGCACGGTCTTGAAGACTAATAGATACAAAGATGAGTAAGACCTGGTATTTGCTCACTGTGATAGGTCCTATAAAAAGATTTATAGATTCAAGCCAAATGTCTCCAACAAACTTGTGGCTCCTAGATAGGATGACTTCAGCTGTTTGTTTCTGTGCATGTTTAAATTAATGGCCTCCCTCGCCTCAACTCACCTCAACCTTCCTTCTCTTTGTGAGTCTACAAAGATGGGAGGTTATTTCACATATAGTGTATGTCAGTAGTCATTGTCTGCCTTCCCTTGGTTTTTCTGGCTTCCTTCATTAGCCATTAGTAGCTATGTCTTGGCTGGTCCACATGGTGGTGTCTGACCTCTCTGTTGCTCAGCTTGGATGGCTTACTCAAGGCATGAACCTAGGCCCTGCCTTTGGGGCCCATTGCTTTCTCTGGCTTGTTGGTAACTTCTTGGCCTCACTCTTTGGCAGGATTGGGCACATGGCCTGGGAGTGAAGTGATGGGGGGGGTAAGAAAAAGGCTATCTGCCAGTAAAATTGCTTCCTTTCATCCATCTATTGAGTACTTATCCTCAATTCGGGCTCTATGGAAACTAATCTCTAGAGTCTGCCTTATGGTGGCTGTATCTCAGGTTTCTCTAGTCAGGTCTCTTGGGGGGGGTGGAGAGAGACAGGGAGAGAGGATTTATTAGGGGAATTGGCTCACACAACTATGGAGGCTGAGAAGTCCCACCACAGGCCATCTGCAAGCTGGAGAACCCAGGATGTCAGTGCAGGCCTCAGTTCAAGTCTGAAGGCCTCAGAACCCAGGGGCCACTGATCTAAGTCCTAGATTTCAAATGCTGGGGATCCTGGAATTCTGATGTCTAATGACAAGAGAGAGCAAGTGTATATCAGATTCTGAAAATAGTTGGACACGTTTACTTTCTCTCTCCCTCTCTCTCTCTCTCTCTCTCTCTTTCCTTCTGTGCCCACCCACATTGTGGGCGATCTTTCCCAGAGAGTCCACTCAGAATTACATGCACAGCTACTCTGAAGACACCTTTATAGGCACACTCAAAAACAATGGTTTACTAGTTCTTTTTATTGTCTATCTCATAGTTCTGTGGGTTGAATGGGCTCAGATGGACAGTTCTGCTAATCTTACTTGGCATTAGTCAGTCTTGTGGCGAATTAGTGGCTGCATCTAGAATTTAGAAGTCATCTAGGTTTGCCCAGGATCACAGGTCCCTTCTTGTTCTCCAAGGAGCCTCAGGGCCTCTCCTCTGCTGTCTTTATAGCCATTCCATGTAGTCTGTAGCAGGACTTCTTACATGACTGAGAACAGTTCCCTAGAGCAAGCATACGAGATGGAAAAGCAGGGGCTGTCCATTTTTTAGGGGCTGGATTGGAAATAGGATAGCACCACTGCATTCTACTGGCTAACTCAAGTCACAGGCCAGCCCAGACTCAATGTGAAAGGTCACTATGCAAGCACAAGTGTGTTAATCAGTTTCATGTTACTATAACAAAATACTCAAGGCAATTAACTTATAGAGAGAAAAGAATTCTTTTGGCTCATGGTTCTGGAGGTTCCAGTCCAAAATTAGGTGGCCCCATAGATTTGGGCCTCTGGTGAGGGCAGCACATTGTGGCATGAGCACATGACAGATCAAACTGCTTACATCATGAACCAGAAAAACAGAGATAGAAAGAGAGAGCTTATGCCTGTAATCCCAGTACTTGGGAGGTTGAGACAGGAGGATTGCAGGTTCAAGGCCAGCCTCAGCAACTTAGTGAGACCCCATTTCAAAATAAAAAGTAAAATAGGTCCCATAGTCACTCTTGAGGGCATGTTCTCAACAACCCAAGGACCCCCCACTAGGTCCTACCTCTCAGATATTCCACCACCTCCTAGCACCACCCTGGGGACCAAGCCTTTAACACATTGACCTTTGGGGGGGTCACTATTCATATTAAAACCACAGCAGCCAATTGTGGTGGCTTATGCCTGTAATCTCAGTACTTGGGAGGTTGAGACAGGAGGATTGCAGGTTCAAGGCCAGTCTCAGCAACTTAGTGAGACCCCATTTCAAAAAAAAAATAAAATAGGGCTGGGGGCTGTATCTTGGAGGTAGAATGCTTCTGGGTTTAACCTCTAGTATAAATAAATAAATAAGTAAATGAGGAAGAGGAGGAGGAGGAGGAAGAGGAGGAGGAGAAGAAGAAGAAGGAAGAAGAAGAAGAAGAAGAAGAAGAAGAAGAAGAAGAAGAAGAAGAATTATTGATAGTCATGGTACAAATGGGGGAAATATTTGGACACTAGCTACTGTTGCCCACAACTTTGTCTCCCAGTGGCCAAGACTAGGTGTTATGGTCAGATACAGCGTGCCCCCTGAAGAGCTCATGTATTAATGTTCAAGGTTGATAATGGTTTAGTCATGGGGGGTTGTAATCTCATCAGTAGATACATCCATCATCATGGACTTATCTGGGTGGTAACCTGGGCCGGCTGGGTATGGCTGGAGAAGGTGGGTCCCTGGGGGTGTGTCCTTGGGAATTGTGCCTGTGTCTTTGAATCCCCTTGCTTGCTTGTTCTCTCTTGCCTCTGTGATGTGAGGGGTAGAAAGCCCGTGTCCTCTCCCTCTCTCTGCTTCCGGCCATCATGCACTGAGCTCCACCTCTGCAACTTGGCCTCACGTGGACTGAACTCCGAGATCTTAAAAAACTGTGAGCAGATAAATCTTCCTTGCTCTAAATTGTGTGGCCAGGTTTACTGGGATACAGCAGTGAGAATGCTGACTGAGACGCAGGGCCTGGCACAGCCGGCCTGTCTCTCTTCTTGCAGCCGCAGTCCTCTCTTCTCTACATGGTCTGTCTGTGTGGTCTTTCTAGTGGGATATCTGGACTTTTTACACTGTGGCTGTGGGCTTCTCACACAGAATGTTCAGAGGGAGGAAGCAGAAGCAATCAGTCCCTTTGAAAACTAGAATTGGTTCTGTCATTTTGGCTACATTTTATAGGAAATCTTGGGAACCATACAAGGCAGTGAATACCATGAGGCCTGCGATTTGGGAGCCATCTTTGGAGATTAGCTACCATACAGTTGTATGTGACCAGATATTTGCAATCTGAAGACAGCAAGAATGGGGTAGTATTCCTTATATGGACAGGATCCTATCAGAAGTTCTTCTCCAGTTCAGCCAGGAACCTCCCTATATTCGTTTAAGCCTGTTTTGTATGCGTGTGCAGGTTGATAGATGTTTTAACATTTGAAAATGTGTGCAGTCATTGCCTACAACCGATAGTTTGGAGAACACTTATACTTGGCTAGGTGAAGTGGTTTGGGGGAAATGGGAAATGTAGAAGCATTAGCTTGGAAGACAAGGGATTCCTTACCTCAACCAAGGGTTGCTATAGTACAGTGGTGTGACCTTGGGCAGGTTCCAACTTCTCTGGCTTATTTTACTCTTCTAAAGAACTCTTTTCTGTTTAAAATTCTAGGTTACAGCAGGGTGTGATAGCATATACCTTTAACCTGGGAGTCTGAGACAGGAGGATTGCAGGTTCAGAGCCAGCCTTAGCAACTTAATGAAGCTTTCAACAACCTAGTGAGATCCTGTTTCCAAATAAAAAATATAATAGGGATGAGAGTGTAGCTCAGAGGTAGAATGCTTTTGGGTTCAATCCCTAGCACCACACACACACACACACACACACACACACACACACACACACACACAAACAAATTTTAGGTTACTAATCACATGTTTTACACATCTTTCAAGACTGAGCTGAAATGTTACCTCCTCTGTGATGCCTTCCCCAAATCTAATCATTACATATGCATAATGATCTAAAGTATTTATGGCCACCCAGCTATGTAAACACGTTTTAAATGCTTAACCACATTTATAGAATAAGTGATTTGCTAAATCAAACAGTAATCTGAATTACTTGACTATGGGCCAAAGCCACAGAATTTGTCATTTTTTGGTCTCTGTCATCATGGATGTTAACATAGGTGAAGTTCTCTATGTAGATGCCTGTTTCAATAATCGCTTAAATATATGTAATCATGCCTGTTTTAGTCAGGACAAGCCGAGTACTAAAACCTACAACCCAAATAGTTCAGTGGCTTGGCATAAAAGTTTAGTTTTTTGCCCATGCAATAGTTCAACATGGATGTTCATGGCAGGTGTCTCCTTTATCAGCCCCTTTCTATCTTGTTTCTTTACTTTTTTATTTTGTTTTTAAAAATATCCTTGAGGGCTTCTCCATTCAACTTGCAAGTGAGGTGAGAGGGGCAGGGTTACACATGGGAAGTTTTTATGGCCCAACTCTAGAAGTGACACTTGGTCCTTCTGCCTGGATTTCATTGACTAGAACTCAGTCACATGGCCCCACATAACTTCAGGGGAAGCTGGGAAATGTAGTTTAGTTGCATGCCCAGAAAAGAGAGAAGCTAGATATTTGTGAGTAATTAGTACCGTCACAATGTCCTTTCTTCTGTGCATCATATTTTATTCCACAGGCCTTTGTCATTCATCTATCTGTATCTACATTTTATTTTTCACATTGATTTTAGAATGAAGAGTAGAAAGAATAGAGAAGTGTTTGGACAAATTTCAAAGGATCTCCTAATCTATCAATGAATCTTTGTATTTTGGGTAGAGTGGCTCAGGGTTATGGCCTCAGGGTGGGAAAGAAGAAGGAGGCTTTTTGGTAAATACTTTCTCTGATGTACTAAATGCTCCAGTAGGGGGAAAAAAGCTCCTTAGTTTAAAACTCATAATTTTTTACCAGCGAAAATACTACTTGATAGTAATTTCTTCTTTTTGCTCCTGGCAGATTTAAATACAAAGTGATTGACAGATTATAGTCTGAAGAGCAGAAGAAATACATTTCACAGCTGGATGATTTTGCATTTTCATAGCCCTTTGGATCCTTTCTGTTTTCACCCCCAAGTAGCCAGAGACACTAGAACTGCCTGATTTTGAGCCCAGTGGAGGTAGTGCTGGACAGAAATAGGGTTTCCTGATGCTCGTACTGTTAGATTTATGAAATGTAAGAAAGATGTTCCAGGAAGGGAGCAAAATTCATTTCCAAGGAGGAAATGTCAACCACATTCGCAGTTCATGTCAACACAGATCACAGAAAGATGCTCTCCTGGACCACATGCTGAAGGCTGTGCCCTTTTTTGGTAACTCTTCACATCTGTCACTGCTTGATAAATGAATTTTAGTAAAACATGGTGAAAATGAAAAAAGCAATAAGGGGACATCAGGGTTTTATTGTCTTTATGTCTGTTAAACAGTCTCTGCTTCTGGAAATGCCTCACATTTAAAACATCGACTCAGCTACTTGTTGTTGGGCTGGACAGAGAAGGCACTGGGGTGGGAGAGGAAATGTCAGAGTTTAACTGCGGGACTCAAGTCTGTGACCGCAGACTAGATTATGAACACGGAGTTGAAAGGGGTCTTTTTCAAGCTTACAATGAGACTGTTTTATTCTCGCTGATGTTTTTGCCAAAGATTGCTTCCTTGTGTGATAATTAGATTCTCCTCCAATTTAGCCTTACTTAATCTTCTACTTCGAAAAGTCTCCCAAGATCAGCTAAAAGGTTGAATTTTGAATTAAAAAGTATTTGGAATTTTGAGTAGGGTATGGTGGTGCACGCCTGTAATCCCAGTACTTGGAAGACTGAGACAGTAGGATCACAGGTTCGAGACTGGCCTCAGCAACTTAGCAAGACTTTCTGTTTTCACCCCTGTTTTGTTTAGACCCTGTTTCTAAACAAAAAATAAAATAGGGCTGGGGTGTAGCTTGGAGGTAGAACACCCCTGTGTTCAATCCCCAGTACCAAAAAAAAGGAAATTTACTATTGTTATCATAAAATTAATATATTTTCATTGTGTAAAATTGAGAAATGTAGAAAAGTAGAAAGCAAATGAGAATTACTCAATATTATTACTCAGGGACAATAATTTTGGAATTTTCTTTTTTTGATATAGACACAGTTTATAAAAGTTAAGTAGTTTTAATCATACTACATATATAATTCATGCATCCTATTTGTTTAATATTATTTAAATTCATTATAGATTCCATAGACATGATTTTACTATGTTATTTTATGATTTAAAGCTAAAGGAAACTGGGTATGGTGGTGCACACTTGTAATCCCAGTATTTGGAAGGCTGAGAAAGGAGGATCACAAGTTCGAGGCCAGCCTCAGTAACATAGCGAGACTCTCAGTAACCTAGTGAGACTGTGTTTCAAAAACAAAAAAATAAAAAGGGCTGGGATGTAGCTTGGAGGTAGAATGCCCCTGGGTTCAATCCCTGATATCACACACACATACACACACACACACACACACACCCCTAAACTAAAAGAATATTACTTTAGAATATTTAGAAAATATAGAAAGGTAATGAGAAGCAAATAATAATTGCCTGTAATCCCATCACTCAGTGGTCATTTGGTCAGTTTTTGAATATTGATAGGTGTATATGTATTTAAAATGGGTGAAAAGTAACTCATACACTATTTTGTATACTGTTTCTATCACCTAACAATACAACATAAGCATTTTCCTATGTCATCCCAACTCTTTGTAAATGCAGCTTTAAAAACTTTATAAAATTCTGTCACATGGTAACCTACTTAATCAATGCTCTGTTGTGCAAACTAATGCTATAATGAGTAACTTTGGGTATAGGTTTTTGATTCTGTTTTTGAAATTTTCCTTAGGAAAAATTCCTTAAATTTTTGAAATGAAAATATGGTTCACATTTCTAGATCAGTGACACTTGTTTGCATTTCTACCAGCAGTGAAGCTGTGCCTGTCTCACACTGTTGCCTGCATATTATTGTTATTTTTAAAAGTCTATGCAAGTGGTAGATGAGAATAAGTATCATGTTTCTCTGATCAAGCTGATTCAAAATAGTCTGTCCAGTATCCTGGAGACTTCAGTTATCCGAATCCTGTGCCCTCCATTCCCTGTGGCTAAAGGAGGCTGCTTGTTCGTGTCTACCTTTCAATAAACATTTTTGATTGCTCTAGCCCTCTGCTAGATTCTAGGGAAATAAAGGTAAATAAACCATGGTCCTTGAAGTTAGGACAGAATTTTTGGCTCATATGCAAAGGCTATTGATATTATACATATAGGCATATGGTCATGCTAAGATATTGAGCCTCCTGGCCTTTGGGGCACCCAGGGGGTGTCTGGGGGGAACCAGAACCACTAGGATATCCACCTCTTGCAGAGAGCAGACTTCTCTATTTACACAGATCCTGAGTGAAAAATACATTATAACATGACATTAATTAATGAAATATCAAAAAGAGAAAATACTGAAGAACTTCACTTGCTGAGGAAGGGGACAGTACACTTTCAGTCATATGTAAGATCATTGTATTAAGTGGAATTGTGATTTTGTTATTGTCTTTATTTGGGGATTAAGAATGAGTTAAAGATATTTATATGGGTGCCAAGCAGACAAGGGGTAGACTTGTGATAGTTAATCTTCTGTGTCAACTTGATTGGGTCACCAGTTGCCCAGATACTTGGTCAAACATTATTCTGGTGTGCCTGTGAGGGTGTTTCTGGGTGAGATTAGCTTGAATGTGCACACTGAGTAAATAAGAATACCCTCCCTAGTGTTGGTGCCCCTTCTCCAATCAGTCTAAGGCCTGAATGTAACAAGATAGCGGAATCTCCCTGGGATAATAGGAAATTCTGTCTGCTTGTCTGCTGGAACTGGGACATTGGTTTCTCAGGTCTTCATACTCCAATCGAAAGATTTGATTTTCTTACATCTCAAGGATGCGGGCTTCCAGGTTGGACATACTATTTGCTCTCCTGGGTCTTAGATTAGAACCATGGTGGGTTCTCTTGGGTCTCCAGCTTGCCAACTACATATCTTGGGACAACTCAGGCTCCATGGTCATGTGAATCAATTCCTTATAATTGGTTCTATTTCTCTGTAGAACCCTGATTCTAGCATAGCTCTTTTTTTTGTGTGTGTGATACTGGGGATTGAACCCAGGGCATTCTACCTCCGGGCTACATCCCCAGCCCTATTTTTTATTCTTTGTTTTGAAACAGAGTCTCATTAAATTGCGGAGGGCCTCACTAAGTAGCTGAGGCTGGCCGCGAACCCAGATCCTCCGGTCTCAGCCTCCCAAGTACTGGGATTACAGGTGTGTGCCACCATGCCCAGCTTCTAACATAGCTCTTTTTTCCCCTTTGAATCCAGGGCTCCATGCATGCTAGGCAAGTGCACTACCATTGAGCTATATCCCCAGCCCTTTGTTTTATTTATCTTGAGATAGGTTCTCATTAAGTTGCCCAGACTGGCCTAGAACTTGTGGTCCTCTTGCATCAGCCTTCCAAGATTACAGATGTGTGCCATCATGCCTGTCTTATATTACTCATTTTTGAGTAATAAGAACTGTCAGAGTGTGAGGTTATGAGACTACCTTTTTTTTTTGCGGTACTGGGGATTGAACCCAGGTGCGTTCTACCTCCGTGCTACACCCCCGGCCCTATTTTTTATACTTTATTTTGAAACCGGGTCTCACAAAGTTGCGGAGGGCCT
>PVJS01027408.1:0-26268 GCA_004027185.1 Glis glis | reverse complement strand
GGATCTTGAGCAAGCTAGCAAATCTTCCTGAGCCTTAGTTCTTGCATTCTCAAAGTGGGGGTGACAATAGCCTCCATTAAGCCCCGGCAGCCACAGTTTTGAGGGAATGGGCATCTGGAGGGGGCAGCGGCTGCAGAAATTGAGTGGGAGAGACCAGTCAGAGGGTTCCTGCAGAGGCGGACACTGTATCCTGTATCTGTTCTGCTGGTGTCCATAAAAAATGACTTCTTTTCCTGAAACTTCCTTTCCTCATCTCAACCCCACTTCAAACCATTTCATATTGCTGATCTCTCTCCTACTTTTCCCTTTTAGGAAAGCGTTTCTCCTGTCCCAACTTATTCCACCCAAGAAAGTTCAGACTCTCTCGACCAGTCACCAACAGATTCCCAGAAGGCCTTTGCTGTTTACTAAGTCTCTCCCCACAACACTTACCTTATACACTCCCTTCTATTAACTTTATTTCTTTATATGCTCTTTTCCATTATCTTCATTTCTTAGTAATGCGCCTTCTTACTTTCCTCAGGTCTCCAGAGTTTCTGCTGGGTCTAAATGGTTTTTATGTTTCACCTAAAATAATTCTTGAGAGTGATATCAGCAATGTGGGACGGGAGTTTTCTAACATCATCTCCCCACAGAAACATTCTCAATTTTGAGCCTCAGAATCCCAAGCCAGGCTGAATAGTGAAGGTATTTCTCTCCTGAAGCTGGAGGAAGCACCTACTTCACATTCAAAGATGGCAACCCAAGACTCCCAGGCACAAGAAACACCCAGGACACATGACACTACCAAAGGACATAGTAAATCTCTAGTAACCGACCTAAAAGAAGTGAGTATCTATGAATTACCTGACAAGGAATTCCAAATAATTTTTTTGTGTGGTACTGGGGATGGAACCCAGGGGCATTCTACCTCTGAGCTATACCCCCAGTCCTATTTTTTATTCTTTATTTTGAAACAGGGTCTCACTAAGTTGCGGAGGGCCTCACTAAGTAGCAGAGGCTGGCCACGAACCCAGATCCTCCTGTCTCAGCCTCCCAAGCACTGGGATTACAAGCGTGCGCCACCACAGTCGGCTCCAAATAATTATTTTAAGAAAGTTTAATTATGTTTTGTGTTTCTGGAACACAGATAGACAACAACAACAAAAACCAGGGAAACAATACATGAGCCAAACAAAAAGTTAAACAAAAAGATAGAAAGATGTCCCCCCTAATCTGTGGGAGCTAGATAGAATGGGACTTAGAAGGAACTTAGAAGGGAAGAAGAAGAAATCTTTAGATGGACAAAGAAGGTGACCTAACTGAGGGAGTTGGGAGGGGGGTGGAGGGAAACACACTATAGCACATGATGTACATACACAAACCTATAAGACTCAATCACTATCAGGAGCATGAAAGGAAGGGAAGGGGGAGGGAATAGGGTGGGATTGGAGGGAGGGCTAAATGAGCAATGTGTGCATGTATGATGTTGATACCCTGACATATATCAAAATATATAATTACAATGCACCAATAAATGAATATAAAAAAAGATAGAAATCATGAAAAAGAAGCTACGTGAAACTCTGAAATTAAAAAATATAATAGAGAGCAACAATAGTAGACCTGATCAAGCAGAAGAAAGAGTCTGTGAACTATTATCCAGCCAGAGGACAAAAAAGAAGAGCGAATGAAAAGGAATTGGGTGGTATGGTGGCACATGTCTGTAATACCAATACTTGGGAGGTTGAGACAGGAGGATCGCAGGTTCAAAGCCAGCCTCAGCAAGTTAACAAGATTCTCAGTAACCTGGTGAGACACTGGTTAAAAAAGACAATTTAAAAGGGGGAATGGGGGTGTAGCTCAGAGGTAGAGTGCCCCCAGATTTAATCCCCAGTGCCAGTGCAAAACCAAAACCAAACCAAAACAAAACAAACAAAAAACAAAGAACCAAAATAAATTAAACAGATTAGAAAAACAATAGAAAAGACCAAAAAACTAAGAGTTGGTCTTTTGAAAAAAGACAAAATCAATATACTTTTAGCAAGACTAATTAAGAAAAACAAGACTCAAGCCGGGCGTGGTGGTGCACGCTTGTAATCCCAGTACTTGGGAGGCTGAGACAGGAGGATACGGGTTCGTGGTTAGCCTCAGCTACTTAGTGAGGCCTTCCGCAACTTAGTGAGACCCTGTTTCAAAATAAAGAATAAAAAATAGGGCTGGCGGGGGGTGTAGCTCAGAGGTAGAATGCCCCTGGGTTAAATCCCATTACCGCAAAAAAAAAAAAAGAAAAACAAGGCTCAAAATTACAAGTGAAAGAGGAGACATTACAACTGATACCATAGAAATACAAAAGACCATAAGGAATTACTATGAATCATTTTGCTCTAACAAATTGGATAACTTTGAAGAAATGGCAAAATTCCTGGAAACACACAATCTACAAAGACTGAATTATGAAGAAGTAGAAAATCTGAGCAGATCAATAAGTATAGAGATTAAATCACTAATCAAAAGTCTCCCAACAATGAAAAGCCCAGGACCTGATGACTTCACAGCTGAATTTAACCAAAAATTTAAAGAAGACTTGATACCAATCTTTCTCAGACTCTTCAAAAAATGAAAGAAGAAGCATTTCCCAAATCCATCTTATGAAACTGGCATTACCCTGATCCCAAAGCCAGATAAGGACATTATAAGAAAAGAAAATTACAGGCCTATACCCCTGATGTCTATAAATGCAAAAGTCTTCAACAAAATACTAGCAAACTGAATTCAATAGTACATTAAAAGGATCAAGCTAGGTGTGATGGCGCACTCCTGTAATCCCAGTATGTGGGATGTCTGAGACAAGAGAATCACAGGTTTAAGACCAGCCTCAGCAACTTAGCGAGACTTTCAGGAACCTAGTGAGACCCTGTTCAAAACAAAAAATAAAATAAAGCTGGGGGTATAGCTCAGAGGTAGAATGCCCCTGGGTTAGCTTAATCCCCAGTACCAAGAAAGAAAAAGAAGAAAGAAAGAAAGAAAGAAAGAGAGAGAGAGAGAGAGAGAGAGAGAGAGAAAGAAAGAAAGAAAAAGAAAGAAAGAAAGAAAGAAAAAGAAAGAAAGAAAGAAAGAAAGAAAGAAAGAAAGAAAGAGAAAGAAAGAAAGAAAGGATCATTTACTATGATCAAATAGGCTATATCCCTTGGGTGCAGTGATGGTTCATCATATACACATAACAAATGTGATATACCTCATTAACAAAACCAAGGAGAAAAGTTATATGATTATGTCAGTAGATGCAGAAAAAGCATATGACAAAATTCAACATCCTTTGATAATTAATACTTTGAACACATTAGGTATTGAAGGAATGTACCTCAACATAATAAAGGCAATATATGGCAAAAAGCCCACAAGTAATATACCCAGTGATGGAAGGCTGAAAGCTTTATCTCTATGAATAGAAACAAGACAAGGATACTTTCTCTTGCCACTTCTATTCAATACAGTACTGGACTTTAAAGACAAAGCAATTGGGCAAGAAAAAGAAATGCAAATCAGAAAAGAGGAAGTAAAATTTCCTGTTTTCAGATGACATTATTTTATATATGTAGAAAACCCTAAAGGCTCCACCAAAAAACTTTCAGAATTGATAAATAAACAAATTCAGTAACGTTGCATAATAAAAAATCAACATATGAAAAGCATTCCCATATACTAACAACAAACATCCAAAGAAATAGTATTATTTATAATAACATTGAAATGAATAAAAAATACTTAGAAATAGGTTTAACAAAGGATGTGAAAGATCTGTAAACTGAAAACTATAAAACACTGATGAAAAAGCTAATAAATTGAAGAAGCTAATAAAAAATGGAAAGATATTCTGTATATATGGATTCGAAGAATTTTTATTGCTAAAATGTCCATCCTGCACAAAATGATCTACAGATTTATTGTAATCCCCATTAAAATTCCAATTACATTTTTCATAAAAATAGAAAAATAATTCTCTTATTTGTATGGGATCACAAAAACTTTAAATAATTAAAATAATCCTGAAATCAAAATCAAAGCTGGAAGCATCATGTTTCCTGATTTCAAATTATATTATAAAACTAATTGTAATCATACAGAATTGGTTTAAAAATAAGCACTTAGACCAATGAAACAGAACAGAGAGCCCAGAAATAAATCCATACATATATGGTCAACAAATCTTTGACAAAGTCTCCCTGAATACACAATTGGGAAAGAATATATTTTCAATAAATGGTGTTAAGAAAACTGGGTATTGCTGGGCGTGGTGGCGCACGCTTGTAATCCCAGTACTTTGGGAGGCGGAGACCAGAGGATCTAGGTTCGCAGCCAGCCTCAGCTCTCTCTCCCTGTCTCTCTCTCTCCCTCTACCTAGTGAGGCCCTCCGCAACTTCGTGAGACCCGGTTTCAAAATAAAGTATAAAAAAATAGGGCCGGGGGTGTAGCGCGGAGGTAGAACGCCCCTGGGTTCAATCCCCGGTACCGCAAAAAAAAACAAAAAACAAAAAAACAGGTTATCTACATGCAAAAAAAAGAAAAAAATAAATTTGAATTCTTCTTCTACTATACACAGAATAAACTCAAAATAGATGTGACCTAAACATAAGATCTGAAAGCATAAAACTCCTGTAAGAAAACATAGGGGAAAAGCTCTTTGACATCGGTCCTGGTAATATTTTTTTGTATATGACACCAAAGCAAACAAGTGGGACTATAACAAACTAAAAAGCTTTTGCACAGCAAACGATCAATAGAGTGAAGAAACAATTTGCAGAATTGGGAGAAAACACTTATAAATCATATATCCAATAGGTATTCATATGCAACATATATAAGGAGCTCACACAACTCAATAGAAAAGAAAAATAAAAAAGTCAATTAAAGACAGCCATAGACATTTCTCCAAAGAAGACATACTAATGACCAACAGGTATTTGAAAAGATTCTCAACATCATTAATGATCAGGGAAAAGCAAATTAAAACCATAATGATATATTAGGATGGCTAATATAAAAAAAGTAAAAAAAACAAGAAGTATTGGTGGTGTTGGATATAGAATGGCCCCTTGAAGAGCTCATAAATTGGTGTTTGGAGTTGATATAATCGAGTCTTGAGGGCTGTAATCCCAGCAGTGGTACCCAGTAGGCTGGTAGGGTGTGGCTGGGGGTGGGTCCCTGGGGGTGCGGCCTTGGGATTATATTTGGCTCCTCCTCCCCCTGCTCTCTGTCTTGCTTCCAGCCTCCGTGATGGAGGAGCACAGCCCATGTGCTCTCCCTCTCTCTACCTCCCATCACCATGCCCTGAGACCTTTGGTCCCCGGCTTCACATGGACTGAACCTGAAACTGTAAGAAAATAAATCTCCTTTCCTCTAAGCTACATGGTCAGGTCTTTAGATTATTTCTGTGAGAATGCTGACCAGAACAGTGAGGATGTGGAGAAAAGCGAATCTTTAAAAACTGTGGGAATGTAAATTTATATAGCATTGTGAAAAGCAGTATGGAAGTTCCTAAGGAAATTAAAAATAGAGTTATCATATGATCCGGCAATCTCCTACTAGGTATATATCCAAAGGTAATGAAATCAGTATGTTGAAGAGATATCTGGAATCCCATGTTCACTATAAGATTACTCATAATAGCCAAGATATGAAAACCACGTTAAGTGTCTTGTGACAATGAATGGGTAAAAAAATGTGCTATATATAGGATGGAATACTATTCAGTCTTAAAAAAGGAGGAAGTCTTACTATTTAATACAATATAGATAGACCTGGAGGACATTATGCTAAGTCAAATATGCTAGGCACAGAAAGACAAATGCTGCATGATCTCACTTATATGTGGAATCTAGAAACTTCAAACTCGAAGCAGAGAGTAGAATGGTGGTTATCAACAGCTAGAAGGTGGGGAAAATGGGGAGAGTTTAGTTATAGGGTATAAAGTTTCAGTTATAAGATGATTAAATTATTCAGGTCTAAGGTTTCTGTTTAGTTCTTGTTTATGATTTCTATTTCTGTCAAATTTCTACTTCAGATCATAATTTCCCCCCCTGATTTTGTTGAATTTTTTTGTATCCTTTTATATCTTTTTTAATTGCTTCTCAGGCAACTTTGCTTTTCTTTGTGGTCAATTACTGGAGAATTATCTTGTTCCTGTGATGGTGTCACGTTTCCTTGTTTTTTTGTTTTGTTTTGTTTTTAGTTTCCCGTGTCCCTGCATTGATGTCTGTGCATCTGGTGGAGATATCAGTTCTTCCAAACTTTACAGAGTGGCTTTTGTAAGGGAAGACTTTCATCTACAGGTGACTCTTGGTGTGCTGTTGGGAAGGGAGCGATGGCTCTGGTTCTGAGAAGTGGCGATATAGACTCCTTGTAGCTTCTTCAGCTGCAACTGTCAGTGGTAGCTATGGGCGCCTCAGTGGCTGAGGCTGTAGGAGTTTGGGGCAGTGGCAGCAACAGTGTAGGGTTTTAGGATCCTTGGGGATGAGGTGTTTTGGGTGTCTTCCTGTTCTTGTTTTCTTCACAATGGGGAGTCTTAGCTGATGTGATCCCTCTTGGAGTTGGGTCTGACACAGCCCACAAACAACTGCAGTGATGCTTAGTCTCCAGGGTACAGGTGTTTAGAGTAGCTGGGAAACTGGGATCATGGGCTCAGGTTTTTGCAAACCTGTGGTGGCACCTGGGGCTTGGAATGGACACTCACTTTCTGAGGCATAGTTGAATGCAGATTGCCCAGAAAACAGATCTGTGTCTCTGAGGCACCCCATCAGCTCAGGCCCAGGGGTGAGGTTGTAGCTATGATTCTGATCCCAGGGCAGGGCACAACACTGGTCCAGCTCCAGGAAGGAAGGGGTGCTATGTGCTATGGGTTGGGGGGTGTGTGTGGAAGAGAATACAGCCACAATTCATGAACCACGTGGCAATTCAGAAACCAGCGGTGACCCAGGCCCTGGAGGACTGAATGGTGGTAACTGTGGACTCTGGGATGGTGAGAGCAGCCCAGACTCTGTGAGGCCAGGTGTATTACCAGCAAGGACCACAGAATGGCCAAGCAGAGCTGGGAGGCAGGGAGTGGCACAGCGATGACTTTACTCCCCCGGGGGGGTGTGTCTCAGCAGTTCAGATTCTAGATAGCTAGTCCAGTTTCAGAGATGCAGGGCATGGCAGTTGTTTGGCCTATAGGGCGAGACGGCCCAGCTCAGCCAGGGCTCTAATTCCTCGGGGTTCCAGGTTCCACATCAGCTGAGTGCTGGCCTATGCAGCTGCTTGGCTTGGTCAAGGCACCAGTTCCCAGGAGGTGTTGCTTCTGGGCAGCCACGGCATCATTTCTTTGTTTTCCTGGGGGGCAGAGTGCTGCTTCAGCTTGGGCCTGAGAGGCAGGGTGTAGCACTGGCTGGGGGGGGGGCACAGGGTTGGCTCCCTCTCCAGGGGAAGCACAGCTGTGTGGACTCTGGGCAGCATCCTCTGCTGGGCTTAGTGCCGCTGAAGACTGCAGGGGTCTTCGGTGGTGAGGACCTTAGTATCCGAGTTGTGACGGGGGCTTGTGGTGCTTGCCTTTCCTGCTGGGGAGAAGGCCCTCCTGGTTCTGAGCTGAGCCCAACTAGGGAATGGAGCGGCAGAGGCTAGGGGTTTCCTTCTGTTTTCTATGTAGCCTGGTTTTCTTTGCTCCATAGGATTTCTCCTCTCTCCTTCCCTCTTTTCTTTTCTTTTTTCTTTTCTCTTTTCTTTTTTTATTCTTTTCTTCTTTTCCCTTCCTTCCTTCCTTCCTTCCTTCCTTCCTTCCTTCCTTCCTTCTTTCCTTCCTCTCTCTCTCTCTTTTTCTCTTTCTCTCTTTCTCTCTCTCTCTGTCTCTCTCTCCCTGACCCCCCCCCCCATTGGAGATTGAACCCAGGGGCGTATTACCTCTGAGTTACACTCCCTGTCCTTTTTATTATTTATTTATTTATTTATTTATTTATTTATTTATTTATTTTGGGGGGTACAGGGGATTGAACTCAGGGGCATTCTACCTCTGAGCTACACCCCAGCCCTATTTTTAAATCTTTATTTTTGAAACAGGGTCTCACTAAATTGTGGAGGGTCTCACTAAGTAGCTGAGGCTGGCTGCGAACCCGGATCCTTTGGTCTCAGCCTCCCAAGTACTGGGATTACAAGTATGCACCACTATGCCCGGCATCCTTTTTATTTTGAAACAGGGTCTTGTTAAGTTGCTGAGGCTGGCCTGGAACCTGTAATCCTCCAGTCCCAGCCTCCCAATATAATCCATGCCTAGGATTACAGGTGTGCGCCACCACGCCTGCTAATTTCTCCTATTTCTTTGACGTATTCCAGCACTCGCTTTCAGTTATTTCATCAAGATGTCGTTGTCTATTCATTGTTTTGGATGTTTTTATTTATGTGATGGGGTGTGTGATGGGGTGAGTGTTAGGGACTTCTACTTGGCCATCTTGCTGATGTCTACCCCCACCTCTTAATAATATCACATTGGCCAATAAGTTTTAACACATGAATTTTGGAGGACATCCAGGTCATAGCATGGTGACCACCATATTTGTGCTTTTTTTTTTTCTTTTTGGTATTGGGGATTGAACCCAGGGGCATTCTACCTCTGAGCTATACCGCCAGCCCTATTATTTTTAAATTTTTTACTTTGAAACATGGTCTCACTAAGTTGTTGAGAACCTTATTAAGTTTTTGAGGCGGGCCTTGAACCTGTGATCTTCCTGTCTCAGCCTCCTGAGTACTAGGATTATGGGTGTAGTCCATCATGCTTGGCATTTTTGTGCTTTTTTTTTTTTGCGGTACCGGGGATTGAACGCAGGGGCGTTCTACCTCCGCGCTACGCCCCCGGCCCTATATTTTATACTTTATTTTGAGACCGGGTCTCACGAAGTTGCGGAGGGCCTCACTAGGGAGAGAGAGAGAGAGAGAGAGAGACAGGGAGAGAGAGAGCGTATGCGCGCCTGCGCAAGCTGAGGCTGGCCGCGAACCCAGATCCTCCGGTCTCCGCCTCCCAAAGTACTGGGATTACAAGCGTGCGCCACCACGCCCGGCTCATTTTTGTGCTTTTTAAGTCAAATCAAGTAATTCTTGAGCACTCATTAAATGCTTGGTATTGGAGGGGAATAAAGAAGGAAAAGGCCTTTTCTAGGAGCCTAGAGTATCAGTTAAGGTCACACAGCCACATACAACGAGGAACCAACATACAGGCAAGCAAGGAATTGTGAGGAGTGACCTCCACCTGCTGAAGGAAATGCACCTGAGAGGTCTCCACAGGGGAATGGTAAGTGAACTGGGCTAGTCTCTGACCTCCAGCTGGCCCTTCTAGAATGATCACTGGTGCGAGCGGGAGCTGGGACTGAGCGCTCAAGGAGTGGTGGATAGGAGACACCTTGGCTATCCATCCACACTGACAGCCCGTTTCCGAAATAGAGAAGCCAAAAGCATAATTTTATTCTTTTGTAGCCAACCCTCTGTTTATATATCTCGTGTCTATAGATTTGGTATAATTAGAGCCTAGAGATAATACTTAAGGTATTTATTGAACAAGTTCACTCTGACTGTGTAATATTTGTTATTTATTTAGCTCTCTAAATGTACACGGTACTTGACAAATATGTAGAAAGACAAGTTTCCTGCCCTGGGGAGCTTATGTTCCAACGCAGACAAACAGAACAGAGGGGAAGGATCTTGACTGGGGGAAGATTTGGCAGGTAGGAGAGGCTGGCTGGACCGGAGCAAAGGAAATGTGAAAACTCTGGAGAAAGGAAGGGTGGGAATGGAGGATTGTTAATGAAATCCTTTAAAAGTAAGCGTGATGCTCAGTTAGTATAATGCCCTTGGAAGAACGTCTCGAGAGTAGTCTGAAAGGTTAAAAACAGTAAGATTAGTAGCAGAGGAATAAGCCCTTCAGCCACATCGCAGTGTTTCAAAGCCACCATAGGCCAGGCCATGGTGCGATGGATCTGTGCCCAACTCCTTCTAGATATTGTTTCATCGGTTCTAAAAGGCTGATTTAAGTGTCATGACTTCGCGTCTGTGGAAACTGAGGTTCAGAAAAACCTGGATAACTTACCCAAGCTGGCCAAGCTAGTAGGTGGACAAGCATGAATTCAAAGTCAGACTCGACTCCAGAGTTCATTCTTTTGACTCTGCAACCCCTCGTAGGCAAAGAAGATGTTCAGAGATAAGGAACGATGGAGGGTTAGAATACAGCCGGGTGAATGGTGCACCCTATGACTAGTTCAGCATTGCAGGGAGTGAGTTTCCTTATGTGAGAGAAAGTTGAGTTGTAGCCAGTAGGTTAAATGACTGAACAGAATTGTATTTATCACTAGGAAATTAAACGAGAAAACCTGTTGAGACTTATGCCAAAGTCTTGAGAAACAATGAGAAAGTAGGAAGATATATATGGTTTGACCATGGAGAAAAACAGGAATGAGGGAAGAAGATAGGATAAGCCTCAAAATCCCTCAAGAAGTAGACATTTAAGAGCTCCGAGTTTACAAATAAAAGTATCTTTAGTTTTTGATTCGGATGTGTTTCAACTGCCTGCCTCTTTTTATCTCTCTTTATTTATTTTTTATTTTTTTGGTACTGAGGATTGAGTCCAGGGGAATTCTTCCTCTGAGCTACACCCCCAGCCCTATTTTTTTTATTTTTGAAACAGGGTCTCACTAAGTTGCTGAGGGCCTGGCTAAGTTGCTGAGGCTGTCCTTGAACCTGTGATCCTCCTGTCTCAGCCTCTGAAGTAGTGGTGCACACACATAGGTGTGCGCCACCACACTGGCTCTCTTTTCATTTCTAAATGAGTAAATTTCCACTGGCATAAACACATCAGTATATTTACTTAGCTAATTATCTCCTACCTCTTTTCCAAAAATATTTAAGATAATTTTAATAAAACATATCTACCAACAAGGTTAATACAAGTAAAAATGATTATATATCTCTTTCCTATAAGGAGATATATCATATCTCCTTATTTATGAAGTAATGACCAAGTTATCAAAGAGCTATAACCAGAATTTCCTGGAACATTGACTAAAGATACCTGAATTTATTTTTTTTAAGTTGACAGTATTACCATGAGAATGCTTTTTGTTGTTGTTGCTGGTGATTTAGTATGCCACCAAAGAAAATATCATTCTAAAGCCAGGCATGGTGGCGCATGCTTGTAATCCCAATACTTGGGAGGCTGAGACAGGAGGATCTCAGGTTCGCAGCCAGCCTCATCTACTTAGTGACACCCTGGTTCAAAATAAAGAATAAAAATAGGGCTGGGGGTGTAGCTCGGAGGTAGAAGCCCCTGGGCTCAATCTCCAGTACCGCAAAAAAAAAAAAAGAAAATATCATTTTATCACCTATCAATGTAATTCACAACAGCATTTTAAAAACTACATGTCAAATGCCTTTTCCTTCAGCATATTTATTTATTTTGGCACTGGGGATTAAACCCAGGTGCATTCTACCTCCGAGCTACACCCCCAGCCCTTTTGTACTTTTTATTTTGAAATAGGGTCTCGATAAGTTGCTGAGGCTGGCCTCGAACCTGTTATCCTCCTGTCCCAGCCTCCCAAGCACTGGAATTATAGTTATGCACCACAATATTCAGCTTCAACATGTTTATTTTTAAGTGAAAATTTTAAATTGAAAAATAATAATTTTGTATATTTATGGGGCATGATGTGATGTTTTGATATATGTTGATAATATCAAGCTAATTAATATATCCACCACCTCACTTTAAATATTCATTCACATTTTTTGATAGTGAGAACATTTAAAGCCTATTCTTTTTGCAATTTTGAAATATATAACACATTATTATTAACTATGGTCACTTTGCTATACAACAACTGGAACATTGAACCCTTCTCCCTCTCTCACCAGCCTCTGGGAACCACCATTCTCTCTACTTCTACCAGCTGGACTTCTTTGGGTCCATATAGAAGTGAAATCATGTAGTGCTTGCCTTTCTGTGTCTGGTGTATTTCACTTAACACAATGTCCTCCAGGTTCATCCATGTTGTTGCTACTGATAGAATCTCCTTCTTTTTAAAGGCTTAATAGTATTCCATTGTTTATATATGCCACATTTTCATTTCAATATTTATTCTTCTATTGATGGATACCTAACTTGACTCCATATTTTGCTGATTGTGAATATCAGCATATTTATTTTGAAACACCATCCTCTAGTAAGTAATGAATGCATCTTGGAATCAGACATCCTTAGGTTCAGTTCCTAGATGTAGCTCTCATATAGTAGCTATTTAATCAATGATGGTTTTATTAAAGGCAAAAACCTGATTGGATCCTCCCCTAGCTGTCTGTAATTAGGATATTTGAAGCCACTCCATATGCTTTAAGGGCTACTAGTGGAATAGGTATTTTTCATATTGTTCCTCTGGGGCATATTGCCTTTGATTGTTGTTCTTATTGTGGCCCAAATAATCATTATCCTTTTTTTTTTGTACTGGAGATTGAACCCAGGGGTATTCTACTTCCTATCTACACTTCTATCCCTTTTTAACTTTTTAAATAAATTTGAAACAGGGTCTCACTAAGTTGCTGAGAATGGCCTCGAACCTGCAATCCTCCTTCCTCAGCCTCCCAAGTACTGGGATTACAGGCGTGTGCCACCAGGCCCAGCACAATCACTGCCTTGGCACTCACCCAGGGATGACATCATATGTTGTGACCAAGGAGCTTGAATTTTTGCCTATCTGAAGCCATATTACTTCAGGCCGGTACTGTTTTCTCCTGGCATCTATTGTAGAAATCTTGCTGAATCAGATGCTGGAATTTTCTTATATTTATGCTCCCCCCCTTTTTTTGCTGTACTGGGGATTGAACCCAGGGGCATTCTACCTCCGGGCTACACCCCCAGCCCTATCTTTTAATCTTTATTTGGAAACAGGGTCTCACTAAGTTGTGGAGGGCCTCACTAAGTAGGTGAGGCTGGCCGTGAACCCAGATCCTCCTGTCTCAGCCTCCCAAGAACTGGGATTACAAGCGTGCGCCACAACGCCCGGCTATGTTTTCCCTTCTTAATCCTGGTCTTTATCACCTACTTCTGCTCATCTCATTCGGGTTAATTTTATATAGAAATGACGAGAAAAATATTCTTTGAACTCTGAGTTCAGAATTTAATTACCCATTTTGAAAATTTCAGATGTAAGACATAGTAACCCAATCAGATTGTGGGTCTGTCCATATCAATTTTTTGCTTCTACACCAAGGAATATTTTATGAGGAGTCTTGAAAGCGTATGAAAATACTCCAGTTACCTCTAGCACCTTCTTAATAATCTATTATGTATATATATGGAATTTGTTTCCTAAGGGTGGTTTCTTGAGATAAGTGACTACCATAGCGTAGAAAGTTCCCCAGAGGACAAAAGGATATGAATATTTTTTTTCTCTCCAGTTTAATCTCAAGCTTCCTTCAGAGAACAGGACTAAGTTACTCAAGGCATATGAGCCAGAGGGCTTGAACTGGGTTTGATAATGGGGATCGTGTGTTTATTTCAACATGGAAGTGGACAGAAAGCGGCTATGATTTGGTGATTTCTGCTTTCCTAAAAAAAAATGGAGCTTCAGAAGGAAGAATCAAGGAGATATCTAGATGCACATACAAAAGAAATGATAAAGTTCTATCCTCAAGGAAGGCTAGTAATAACTATTATAATAAGTATCATTGACATAGAACTTTCCATTCCTAATTTTCATCCTCCTCATTTGTGCTCATCAGAAGAAAAAAATAATCCTTAAGTTAGGTACTGGATTCTGTAGCTTCTTATTTATGCCTTGCAAACTTAAATCTAAACTACCCAGTCAATCAATACTTATTCAGTGCCTACTGCAAAAAAAGGAAATGAGCCAGTATTGTAGCACAAATAAAGTAGCATATCACGGCAGTGGACACTTTCAGGACTTTGGGATTTTTTGTATGCTTGGGGTTCAAGCTCCTTCCTATGTGAGGACATGCCCCAGCGCGTGGCTCTGTGGAGATGAACTAGAACCGGCTAGATGTCTTTTCCTCACCCTTCTAGTAGCTAGTATTTGGATGCATGACGTAGGTAGAGGTCATTTCTCCCCTTGGAGAGAAATATTTTACCCTGAAAACAGTGACCCAAAGACACAAGGGCCATTTAAAGATCATTTATGGCGGTCAAGATTGTCCAGCAGCAGTGCTGTGCACCGGGCAGAGATGGTGTGGCCAGCAGCGGTGTCTCAGCCTGACAGTTCCTGTGGCTTGCTTGAATCTGTGGTTCCTGTTGTTAGATCTCTGGTTTTTGCCTGCTTTCTGATCCAGCTTCTCCTATTCCCCCCCCCCCCTTGATTTGGTGTCTGATTCTGTTGCTTGTCAGCTAAGAAGTCTGACTGGGAAATAGAAACCCTGCTCCTCTCCTTACGTGCGGTCTCGGGGATTCCGTCTACTTCCGTCTTGGGCCTCTGCCATTTCAGCATGGCTCACAGGGGTGCTGCAGCAGCAGAAGAGAGAATGTGAGAGCACTTCTCCCTCTTAGTGCTTTGGCCAGGGCACACATGGCACACCCTCTCCTGACTATTGCCCAGAACCAGTCTCATGGCCCCGCCTGACTGAAAGGAGGTGGAAGTGCGTCCCTAGAGGTCTAGGGGAGAAAGACTTCACGAAATACAGGGGGGCACTAGAAGTCTGTGCCTTAAAGAGTAAAGACGGAGGGTTAAAAGTTCACAAAGTCAGAAAGGGATGGAGATTTAGAAGGTCAGAGCAGCTGGGCAGGGAAGTGCGCCTGTAATCCCAGCTACTCTGGAGGCTGAGGCAGGAGGATCTCTTGAGCCTGGGAGTTCCAGGCCAGTCTGGGCAACGTGCTGAGACCCTGTGTCAATCAAAAATGTAAAAATAAAGAAAGCCAGAGCCAGTGCATCAGAAACAGCTTGAGTGCTTGCCCAGACTCACTCTGTACCAAGGTCTCCTGAGCCATTAGTGTCAGCTGCAAAGCCCACACGGATCCGGCAAGCACCCGGTGCTCCCCAGTCACTGGGAGGGCAGGCTGTGTCGACTCTCCTCCCGCCTCTGGGTTTCAATAAAATGCTGCACAGGGGTGTGTGGAATCTGGCTTTTCAAGTGGATGCCAGAGGGCTGAACAGGGTTACCTGGAAGGGCTGGGAAACTGCCCACAGGTCAAACTCTGACTGATGGGAAATGGGAATCAGGAGGGAATGAGGCAGATACATTCCATCTTCTTCCTCGTGCCCTCGAGGTACAGATTATCTATAAAGTCTGTCAGGGAGACCTGCTGTGTCTCTTCAAGGCCCACTTTAATCCATGGCTAGCATGGAAAACTTTCACCTCGTGTGGCTTCCCATTTCTGCCTGTTTCATTTTCTTTCTTCCTCACTCTTGCTAACCTGGGTTTGCATTTCCAAATAAATCTTCAACACTTAATTCCTGCCCCCGGCTCTGCTTTCTAGGGAACCCAGATAATTCATGCAAAATGAGTTAATATTATGCATATTTATTTGAGGTTTAAAATTTCTTTTCATGTGCAACAGTTACATTAAGAAAACCCAAAGAATAAGAGTTCGATTGCTTTTAAGTTAAGAGGTAACTGTGTACCTTCAGAAAGGATGCCTAACCAGTCTTTCAATGTCAAGTCAAGGGAGGATGGAGAATTTTAGGAACTTTGAGGTCATAATGAAAGTTACTCGCTGGGCGTGATGGTGCATCCCTGTAATCCCAGTAGTTGGGAGGCTGAGGAAGGAGGACTGCAGATTCTCAGCAACTTAGTGAGACCCTGTTTCAAAATAAAAAATAAAATGGTTTGGGATATAGTTTAGAGATAGACTCCCCCTAGGTTTAGTCCTCAGTAGGAAAAAACCCCACTGTACCCATAAATATCATTATATCTCAATAAAAATCTTCTTTAAAAATGTGATGCTCAGACTTGAATGCAGTATTTAGGTGTTGTCAGGCCAGTGCAAAATGGAAAGGATGTCGATTTCCTCATTAATGTAGTCTAAAATTTCCGTTAATGTAGTCTAAAACGACTTTACCTTTAAAAATGGCCACTGTTGACTATAGTCAAACTTACAGTCAGCAAAACCAATAGTTCCCTCCTTGAGGGACTGAGTCCAGGGGTGCTGTATCACTGAACTATATTCCAACTCTCCCCTTTTTGTGTTTGGTACTGGGAATTGAACCCAGGGATATTCTACCTCTGAGCCACACCCCCCCAGCCCTTTTAATTTTTTATCTTGAAACAGGATCTTGCTAAGTTGCTGAGGCTGGCTTTGAACCTATGATCGTCCTGTCTTAACCTCCCAAGTATTGGGATTACAAGTGTGTGCCACAGCACCTGACATTTTTAAAATTTATTTATTGGAAACAGGGTCTCTCTAAGTTGCCAAGGCTGGCCTTGAACTTGTGATGCTCCTGTATCAGCCTCCTGAGTAGTGTTTTTTTTTCCCCCTTCTGCTGCGTCTCAGCCAGGTCTTCCCCAACTTTTCTTTATGTATTGATTTTTTTTGAAATCCAAAATTAGTGTTTCACATGAATTGTTATTAAAGTTCTTATTTGCCGGGCGTGGTGGCGCACGCTTGTAATCCCAGTACTTTGGGAGGCAGAGACTGGAGGATCCGGGTTCACGGCCAGCCTCAGCTCTCTCTCTCTCTCTCTCCCTGTTTCTCTCTCTCTCTCTCTCTCTACTTAGTGAGGCTTCCGCAACTTCGTGAGACCCGGTTTCAAAATAAAGTATAAAAAATAGGGCCGGGCGTGTAGCGCGGAGGTAGAACGCCCCCGGGTTCAATCCCCGGTACCGCAAAAAAAAAAAAAAATAAATAAATAAAGTTCTTATTTGAGTCAGACCATCATTAATGCCTGAGATTTTTTTTCTTTTTGGATTCAGAATTTTCTACCTAATATATTTATGATCTGCTTAGATTTTTTTTTTGTGGTACTGGGGATGGAACCCAGGGGCATTCTACCTCCAAGCTACACCCCCAGCCCTATTTCTTATTCTTTATTTTGAAACAGGGTCTAAGTTGTGGAGGGGCTCACTAAGTAGCTGAGGCTGGCCGCCAACCTGGATCCTCCTGTCTCATCCTCCCAAGTACTGGGATTACAAGTGTGTGCCACCACACCTGGCTTGCTTAGATTTTTGATCACATGCCAAGGATGGTGCCCTGTGTCACATCAGTAGGTAGTGCAGATTGACCTCAACCTGGCATTTAACCAGTACTCATTGGGAATCGTCCTCAATCAGTTAAAATGCCATGAGGTTGTACTGTGTCAGAAGACTTGTTGAAATATATTTCCATTCAGTCTACCACTTGTCTCTTCCCTTACCTTAGTAACATTTGAGAAAGGGAAAAGCCGTGCCAGGCATCCTGCTCCTGCCAGGCACAATCATTGAGGTCTTGGTATTGCCAGCTGGTCTGACATTCATGACTAGGTCTTGGTTTCTATTGTTGGATAGAAATAATTTCATAGAACACAACCCTCCACAAGATCATTCTGTGTGCATGATGGATCAAGAACTCATGTCTGAACACGGACAAAGCATGAATATTGTCTAAGCTACAAATTCCCAAATGTTCTTCCCTCCTTTGGCAACTGCGCCTCACCTTGTTCTAGATACAGTCTACTGAGATACTTAATCATAGACTTGTCTCCACTTTCTGACAGCACTCAATCTCCCTAGAGCCTCCCCTAATCACCCAGCCGAAGCCCAAATCCTTCATTAGTGTTTTAGTCGGCTTTCCTGTTGCTGTGACCAAAATCCCTGACAAGAACAGTTTAGAGGAGGAAAGGTTTATTGGGCTCATGGTTTCAGAGGTTTCCATCTATGGGACTGGCTGTGATGCATTACTGGTGGTGGCAGTGGCAGGGTGCACAGAGGCATGCTGCTTTCACATCATGGAGGCGGGAAGTGGGGGGGCTGTGGACAAATACGGTCCCCAAGACCACACCCCAATGACCTGCCTCCTCCAGCCATGCCCCACCTGCTTATATTACCACCAATAAATCCATTCAAATTATTCGTCCATCATTTATCCACTGATGAGATTAGAATCCTCATGGTTCATTTATTTCACCTCTGAACACTTTTGCATCGCCAATACATAAGCTGTTCCAGGGGACATTCTATATCCAAACCATAACAATTAGGTTCCTTCTAACATCCTCTTACTGAGGTACCCCATGGCTCCCCATAGAGTGTTACCCTCATTCCAATGAGTAACACACCCAACTTATTCAACCACAGATGGTTCTGATGGTCTTGGTTGGAGGGCATTGCCACCCTGACAGAAAAGGGGGAGACAGTGTTCTACATGCACCCCTCCCCAAGATTTGGCTTTGTGGGTCAGACTGGAGTCCACAGTCACAGGAGCCTTTGTCTTCTCTCCTCTAAGGATCCAGTATGGCCCAGGCCTCCCTAACAGGAGGAGGAACACGCCAGTCTCTCCCCTCTCCCTGGCCACAGCCCCGTTCATGCTAGTGCAAGATGAATGGCAGAACCCGGGGCAGTGTCTGTACTGTCCTGGCCCTGCGTCCCTCAGCACAAGCTGTCTGCTTGTGCTGCTGCTACCAGATCCAACGAGGCGTAAGTGACATAAGGAAATGACTGCTTGTGGGGACTGTGGTGCCTGGCTTTGGGAGAGCAATTCTTCTCTTGAGTCATGGGCAAGGCTGGCTCATGGGCTGAGGCCAAGGATGGGACAGAGATAAAAGCCTTTCTCCCTCTGAAGTACCCAGTGAGAACCAGATTCACTGAACCAGACCCAACATTACAAATGCTATATTCATGTGTAGCTTGATATATTCATTTGGTTTCAGGGAACATCAGTGTTTTCTTGGCACTGGATTCTATTTGCATTTGAATCCTGTGATTTTTTTTTTTGCTACCAGTTTATATACTAACTGTTGCCTTTTACCTTCTAACAGACTTTCTCTTTCCATTTAATTCAATAAATATTTACTCAGCACCTACCATAGCACTGTGGAGAAAGATGATTCAAAGATGTGTGACTCAAAGATGAATCAAATATAACTCTAATCCGAAGTATAGAATCTAGAAAAAGAGTATCAGCCATGCTCATAAGTAACTGAGTCTCTCTCTTTTCAGTCCACAACTATTTCTTAAGCAACTACTTGTTCAAAGGAATTCAAAGAATAAGAATCTATTTATTGAGCATCTTTTATGTATGGCTACTGAGCCAGGAAGCTTTCCCTGAATGTTGTCTCCCTTCGTGCTCAGAGTAACCCTTTGGAATGGAGATGGTGTTCCTGGATTTTCCAATGAGAGGCTGTGGCCTTGGTATAACTTGCTAAGATTCCGGAGCTAGTTAAGTACTCTAGCCAGGACTCAACCCCAGTCCGCCTGACTTTGGATCTGTGCCCTTGACAAATGCTTACAATTTGTGTCTTGTTATCCTTTTGTTCCACGGTAATTTTTGGGTGCTGTTGCTCTCTGAGAGCTCCTGCTTTGGACAAGCTTAAACATTTCCCAGTGCATCTGGGCATTTTGGAAGGTGTTCTCGGCTGCTTCATCCAGGAGCACACGTGAAGCCACGGGCACCCGGGCAGCCCCCCGGGTCCGCAGCTCTGACTGTACACCCTTGTTCTATGTATTCTGTACAGTCTTTGGAGGTTATTTTTAATGCAACATGCCAGAGTGGCATGTTGAAAGATCCATAGTAACCAGCTAACAGTAACAGCAGGGCCTGCCAAGCAAAAGTTCCGTAAATCAGTCATAAACACAGTTACCACCTCCGGCCCGCGTCGTGTGCGTGACAGAGTGACTTTGGAGAAGGCACGGTTCTGGCAGTTTCCTGAGATCACCTCTGAATTGCACAGGAGTGAAGAGGTTATGTGGCACGGTATTTTTTTTTAGGGGGGAAAGGGAGTGAGGAAGAGGCTTCCTGTTACTTTATTCTGAAGGGGAACTTTTTCCCAGGCTGTCAGGTACCTCAGGGGAGCTAAGGAAAAGAGGGACGAATGCTTCAGATACCCAGTATCCTCCTTTCTCGTGTTTTTAATGTTTTTGGACTCATTCCTTTTCCACTACCGCAGCCCATGTTCAGGCCTTAATAAGCATTCATTTCTTGGATCGGTCCTCCCTCAAATATACCAAATGCATAATAGTCAAAATCACCCCAGGTGGGATCTTGAACATTTTGTTCTTTCTCATGCTTTTTTTTTTAGGGGGGAGGTACTGGGGATTGAACCCAGGGGGATTCTACTTCTGAGCCACACACCCTGACCTTTTTATTTTATATTTTGAGACAGGGTCTTGCTAAGTTGCTGAGGCTGGTCTCGAACCTGCGATCCTCCTGTCTCAGCCTCCCAAGTCCTGGGATTCCAGGCCTGTGCCACCATGCTTGTCTAACCTCTTAGTCTTTGAATGAGAATTTTACAAGGAGCTCCCAAAGTGCTACCAAACCAAAGGAAAGCTCACCATTTGAAACAGAGAGGCTTTCTCCTAGACAAACCTACAGAAACTCTTTGAGGGATCGAGGCACTTTGTTTGTGGTTTGTAATCCTTCTGGAATTGTGAAGACTTGCTTTTCAGGCAATGGGTGCGTTGCCGCAAATACAAATAAGTAACATGGTGTTATCTTGGAAAAGTCGGGGAAGTCACACCTACTGATTTGGCCCCTGCTGTTGAGAGGACCTGGGCATAGAGAGCAGGGAATGTGACCCAAGGACAGAACACACCAGGAACTGGAAATTGTAACATTGACAACGTAGTGCCCAATAAAAGATGTAATCCGTGCTTATGGAGCGGGACATGCCCTTCCCGGCTCCCACTCCATTTGCATCCAACATGCTTCTTTCGTGGATTTTACAGATGGCTGGCGGGCTCCTTGCTACCTACGTGCTTACAAATCACTATCCTCTTGGTAAGGGGAGATGTTGGAGAGGGGTAGGAAAGGACTGTAGAAACCCGAAGGGAACAGTTTTGGCATAATGCTACCTGGAGAGCAATTTTAAACTAGATAAAAGCCCTCTGCCTACATAATCTAAGTTAATGGGAAAGATTCGATTTAGCTGCAACTTTACAGAAATGTTGGTACTGGTGAAACGAGGTGTGGCTAGAGGGAGGTTCAGTGGAAAGCTCTTCTCGCGGCGCCCACTTGCTTGCGGGTGGAATCCCCTGCTTTAAGTCCCCCAGAATGAGATTCTTGTTGGACAGAAGGGAGCTGTGGGGCTGATTTTTCTTTGTTTACTGATAAAGTTTGTATTGCAGGTACTTTAATACTTTGGACACTTTCTTTTCTTTTTATTGGTGAAATATATGTAAAATTAACCATTTTACCCTTTTTAAGTGGCATTAAATATGTTCATAACGTTGCACAGCTATAAACCATTTCCAAAGCTTTCCACTGTCTCCAATAGAAACTCTGAACTTATTCAACAATAACTGCCCAGTACCCCCTTCCCCAGCCCCTGGTAACCTCTACTTTCTGTCTCAATGAATTCACCTCCTCTTGGTCCCTCATGGAAGTGGAATCATGCAATATTTGGCTTTTGTGTGTGGCTTATTTTGCTCAGCATGTCTTCAAGGTTCATCTAGGCTGTGCGGTCTGTATGAGAATTCCGTTTCTTTTTAAGGCCGATATTCCATTGTATGTACACACCACATTTTGTTTATCCATTAATGGAGATTTGGGTTGTTCTCACCTTTTGGCAATCATTAACAATGCAGCTATGAACACTGGTATCTGAGTCCCTGCGCCCCTGCTTCCTGTCCTCTAGGTATACACCTACGAGTGGAATTGCTGAGTCATATGGTAATTCTATGTTTAACTTTTTGAGACACCTTAGACATGTTTAAAGACATAAATCATAGAGGCAAAGTCATTTCAGAGCCTGTGATTTCCCAATCCAAGTGAGGAGTGTCATTGGACTTGGGTGGGGGAGTGATGGGTGACCCTGAATAGTAGCGGGGGAGATGGGGGGGTTCAGAAGCCGTATCAGAGTAGATTTGCAGGTCATTGGAGATGAGTACATAGAGACAGCCATTTGTTCAACTCTTCTGATAATTGAGACAGGTAGAAAAAAGGTAAGATGGTAGTTGGGGGGACAAGGCTGAGGATAGGAGGCAAGGTTAAGATAGGAGAACCATGTGTGTGTGTGTCTGTGTGTGTGTGTGTGTTACTGGGGATTGAACCCAGAGGCATTCTACCTCTGAGCTACATCCCCAGCCCTATTTTATTTTTATTTTTTGAAGTACTGGGGACTGAACCCAGGGGCACTCTACCTCTAAGCTACACCCCCAGCCTTATTTTTTATTCTTTATTTTTGAAACAGGGGTTCACTAAGTTGTGAAGGGCCTAAGTAGCTGAAGCTGGTCTCGAACCTGCAATCCTCCTGTCTCAGCCTCCCAAGTACTGGGAATACAGGCATGTTCCAGCATGCTCGGCTAAGGTAAGAGAATCTTGAGAGCATGTTTATGTGCTGGTGGGAGATAAGGGAGAGAGGGAGGGAACAACTGGCAGGGCGAGGTCTCCTAGAAGTCAGGAGAGGACTGTGGCAGGAGTTGCCTTGACCCCTACTCCGAGGATCTGCCTCTTTATAATGAGAGAAAGAGGAAAGGACATCTTCAGGTGCAATTAAGTCCACTCATTCAAAGATGTTTCTTGAGTTTGGCATTGTGGGGGAATACAAAGTGAAGCTTGACTTGGATCTTATTATGAATTGCACAGTGGAGGAGGGAAGGTTTGAACCCCCAAACTAAGAATAGGAAATGCTCAATGTCATAGAGGAAAGATACAGAGCAGGTATCCTGACCTTCTGTGGAGGGAGAAAGTACTTCCAGCTGTGGAGGAAGAATAATAATAAGGAAAGCCTTTACCATGGTCTAAACTATTCGGAATGGAATTTGGAGCTGGGTAGGCATTGATGTCTGACAAAATAGGGCAAAAGTCATGTCTCTCAAACTGTGTTGCATGGACACTTAGGCATTCTGTGAAAGAAATGGGAATGGTGGTCAATTTAATTTAGAAAGTGCGCTATATAGGAAAACCCTATTGTGCTATAAATTGAGGCATTTTTAAAAGCTAAAAGAGCCACTGTTGCTGAGGCCACCACAACAGACATCAATTAGGGCTGTCCTGAGCAGCTAGGATGAGGGGTTACTCTAGTTCTATACAGGATTCACTTTTGGGAGGTTTAAATGGACATTAGGATTTCAAAAGTTTCCGAGGAGTAATCTAGTAAGGAAACTTGATTTATACTGGCTCTAATCCAGATTTTCCCAAGTTTATTTGACGATGGAATCCCCACCCTGCTTTTTTCCTCCCAAGGAACATTTGGTAGCACCAAAGAATGCACCAAAGGCAGAAGAATGAGAGATGTGGGAACCAGGGAGGATTTGATTTGGCATAAGGAGAGCAATGGAAGATGCGCTGAGAAAGGTGGATTGAGCCACTTCCTGGGGACTCTGAGGGCCAGTGTGAGAGCGTTCCTTCCACGAAAGCCTTTTCTCAGCAGTGAGGAGTATTATATGTGCCTACAACTGGAAGCAAATTTGAAAGGATAATGAGTTTCAGGAGGGTGAATGTTTTTTCTTTGCTTTCTAATTTCTGTTCCTTCTTTAATCCCTAAGATTAAAAGGAAAAGAAAACCTCCAATTTAGGGGCTTTCTTTCACTCATGAAGTATTAAGGACTGAGTTGCATTCTGAAACTGGGTGTGGTGGTGCAGGCCTGTCATCCCAGCTACTGGGGAGGCTGAGGTAGGAGGATCACAGGTTTGAGCCCATCCTGGGCAATTTAGTGAGACCCTGTCTCAAAATAGAATTTAAACCAAAGGACTGGGGATGTAGCTCAGAAGTAGAGAGCTTGTGCAGCAGGAGCGAGGCCCTGGATTCAATCCCCAGTACCGTCTTACTCCATTCCAATCTGGTTTCATTTGTGAGGTCTAAAGAATAAAGCGGTGGGTGAATGCCTAGGCTTTGAAAAGTCACCTAGATTTCATTTGCTGTTGTGGGTGCCAGACTCTAAGATGCAGATTTGAATGCATGGAGTTGGCATGGTCAGAGCAGTGTGGTAATAAAGTGAACATCAATGACTATCATTACATGACCACAGTTGCGTTCTTCTTAACTAGAGGCCATATATCTGGCACCTTCGTTTATAGGACAACACTCAGATAAGAAGCAGGAATTATTAAAAATGAGCTCCTTGAAAGGTTATGGCACAGACTCAACACCCTCATGTTCACAGACATCTGCAGAAACACTCCCCTTTCTCATTTGTATACACTTCCTGAAAATTGAGTGGCCCAGATTCCTAGCATGCAATCAAGTTAACAGCAAATTATATAAAAGAAAAGGAAAAAATCAACAGTGGTAGACTCATTTAAATAAAAAGGGAAAGTGCAATACTATAAAAATCCAACAGAAGGACTAACGTGGTGTTGTGCTGAAGGTATTTTAAAGGCAAAAATTCCACCAAATTTCAGCCGTACCCTCTGAGGATAACTATTCACTTATACTGGAGAATCATATTTATTTATAAGGATTATTTTTGATTCATCAAAGGATTTTAAAGTATCAGCATTACTCTAAGAAAACAAGAAAGCATAGACAACATTTTGGAAAGATTTCAATATAAAACGCTTGAAAGGGCAGGTCCCTTAAAAGTGCCTGTTATCTGCTGCGGTCCAGGTATAAATCTGATATTCCAGCCAGGTGGCTTTCTCTTTAGAAAGAAGTTCATTGTCGATTTTTTTTCCCCAACCATATTTCAACATCAATTATTAACCCTCTATATTCAAAGAGGATCAGCATGGCAACAAAGTGTTTTGAAATCAGCCTCTTGTGATTTAAAGATTAAATAAATCATTAAATTAAATGATGCCACAATCAAACGTTTATGACTGTCTAAAGTTGGCCAGCCAGTGGCACTCTGTAAGGGGATACCAGTTGAATTATGTCATAAAATACAGCAGCTAAACTCTATCTTATCACCTTAAAAGCCACTTATGGCTCTTATATGAGGATGTTGGTTGTTCAGGCTGGCAGGCAACAACCCTGTGTGTCAAGAAGTCACTGTGGCCACCGTGTCAGCCGCCATCCAGGAAGCCGAGGGCCACTGGCACATTCCATGGGGACCTATTTTTTTCCTAAATATTTTATTTTGGAGTGTTTTTACCCCCTCTTTTACAGGCACTTGGCAATATTTACCTCATCAAAAAGTGGGGGAAGGAAAACAAATAAAGATAGCTTGAAGGTAAACATAAGTAGAATCTGGAAATTCTAAAAAATAAATAAATAAATAACACTACTGCTCAGTTTGCCACCGCTAAAGATAATAAAGCATGTTTTTTTTTTTTTTTAACATATGACTGTCATCCTTGTGTCTTGGAAAAATAATAGCATTTCCACTTCCTATACCAAATTGAGCTAAACAGCTGAAAAGTAGTTCCTAATCAGAAAAGTACCTTTCTTCTCTGATAACCTGAACACGCTAAGATCTAGCAGTCTTTTATCTCATAATTTAAAATGATTTATTTTTATCTATTCTTTTTTTGTCACGATGTTGATGGGTTTCTAAAAAAAAGAACCTGTCTCTAATTTGTAATGTATTAGGAAACTCTGGGATTTTTAAACAAAAAGGCTATTTTAAAAGCATGTAGGAGGCCGGGCATGGTGGCGCACGCTTGTAATTCCAGTACTTTGGGAGGCGGAGACCGGAGGATCCGGGTTCGCGGCCAGCCTCAGCTCTCTCTCTCTCTCCCTGTCTCTCTATCTCTCTCTACCTAGTGAGGCCCTCCGCAACTTTGTGAGACCCAGTTTCAAAATAAAGTATAAAAAATAGGGCCAGGGGTGTAGCGCAGAGGTAGAACGCCCCTGGGTTCAATCCCCGGTACCGCAAAAAAAAAAAAAAAAAAAAAAAAAGCATGTAGGAGAGTCTATTGAAAAAACAGGCAAACCCCAAACCCCTATCGTATGGCTCAGGGGCATGATGACTGCCACTCCACAAGAGAGAATTGTGAGGGACACAAAATTGGTCCAATTCATACAGCTTGACCAAAAAAAAAAAAAAGCTTTTATTGGTGCACTGCAATTATACATCATAGTGAGGTTCAATGTGATACAAACATACACATAACTCTGTGTATTTCCCTCCACATACCACCCTGCTTGCCCCTCCTCCCCATTAAATTGATAGAAATAGTGATTGTGTTAGTGAAATTGATAGTAATACCTTCATAGGTTGCCATGTTATTATTTGAACTGTTTCCTTCCTCAGGCGGTCTCGTGT
>PVJS01027407.1:0-26269 GCA_004027185.1 Glis glis | reverse complement strand
CTCCTTCTCCTGGTTGCTGAGTGTCGTCAAGGGTTGGAGAAGCTCCCTCCTTCTCCTGGTTGCTGAGTGTCGTCAAGGGTTGGAGAAGCTCCCTCCCTCCTTCTCCTGGATGCTGAAGGTCGTCAAGAGTTGGAGAAGCTCTCTCCTCCTCCTGGTCACTGAGTGTCGTCAAGAGGTGGAGAAGCTCCCTCCTTCTCCTGGTCACTGAGTGTCGTCAAGGGTTGGAGAAGCTCTCCTTCTCCTGGTTGCTGAGTGTCGTCAAGGGTTGGAGAAGCTCTCCTCCTGGTTGCTGAGTGTCGTCAAGGGTTGGAGAAGCTCTCTCCTTCTCCTGGTTGATGAGTGTCATCAAGGGTTGGAGAAGCTCTCTCCTCCTGGTTGCTGAGAAACTCCCTCCTTCTCCTGGTTGCTGAGTGTCGTCAAGGGTTGGAGAAGCTCTCTCCTCCTCCTGGTTGATGAGGGTTTTGTCCTCAAGGGTTGGATTTTGTCATATGCTATTGTTTCACAGCAGAATGCTTTTTCTACATCAACAATGGAGATGATCATTTGATTTCTGTCTTTTATTCAGTTGATATGGTGTATTACATTAAATGCTTTTCTCATATGTTGTATTAGTCTTGCACTCATGGGATAAATTTCACTTATTCATGGTGTATAAATAATTCTTTAAATTACATATGCTGAGCCGGGCGTGGTGGCGCATGCTTGTAATCCCAGTACTTGGGAGGCTGAGACAGGAGGATCCGGGTTCGCGGCCAGCCTCAGCTACTTAGTGAGGCCTCCGTAACTTAGTGAGACCCTGTTTCAAAATAAAGAATAAAAAATAGGGCTGGGGGTGGAGCTTGGAAGTAGAATGCCCCTGGGTTCAAACCCCAGTACTGCAAAAAAAAAAAAAATTACACATGCTGCTGGGTTTGTTTGCTGGTATTTTGCATCTTTATTCATAAGAGACACTGGTCTGTATTGTGTATATCTGTCTTTGGTATCAGGGTTCTGCTGGCCTCATGGAATGAATTGGGAGGGGTTCCTTTCTCTCCTGTATTTTGGGAGAGCTTGTGAAGAATTGGTATTAATTATTTAAAAGTTGGTGGAATTCACCAGTAAAGTCATCTGGTCCTGGGCTTTTCTTTGTGAGACTTTATATTACTAACTCAATAGCTTTACTTATTATATCTTTACTGATCATTATCTATAATCTTTAGATTTCCTATTCCTTTTTGAGTCAGTTTCAGTAGTTTGTCTCTTTCTAGGAATTTGTCCATCTTCTATCTGTTGTAATTTTCAGAACTAACAATTGTTTATAGTATTTCCTTATTTTAGTAATTTAAGATCTCTGTCTTTGTCTTTTCCTTTTCCCCTTGGTCAGTCTAGCTAAAGATTTATAATTTTATTGATATATTCAAAGAAATACTCTGGTTTTGTTGATTATTCTGTATTTTCTTTATTTCATTGATTTCTACTGTAATCTTTTTTTTTGTGTGGCACTGGGGATTGAACCCAGGGGTGTTCTACCTCCGCGCTACACCCCCGGCCCTATTTTTTATACTTTATTTTGAAACCGGGTCTCACGAAGTTGCGGAGGTCCTCACTAAGTAGAGAGAGAGAGACAGGGAGAGAGAGAGAGCTGAGGCTGGCCACGAACCCGGATCCTCCCGTCTCTGCCTCCCAAAGTACTGGGATTACAAGCATGCGCCACCACGCCCTACTCTACTGTAATCTTTTATTATTTACTTTGGATTGCTTTGGATTTAGTTCTCTTCTTTTTTGTTTTGCTTTGTTTTTTGGTCAAAATGGAAGATTAGCTTATTGGTTTGAAATTTTTATTTTTAGTAAAGATGTTTGTGGCTATAATTTCTTATCTAAGCAGTTTTAACTTCATCCTATAAATTTTGGTATGTTGTGTTTTTGTCGTGTGTGTGTGTATGTGTGTGTGTGTGTGTGTGTGTGTGTGTGTATGACTGGGGATTGAGCCCAGGATCTTGCACATGCTAGGCAAGTACTGTACCACTGAGCTACATCCCCAACCCTTTTTTTAAAAAAATTGTTTTGAGCTGGGTGTGGTGGCGCATGCTTGTAATCCTAGTACTTGGGAGGCTGAGACAGGAGGATCGCAGGTTTGCAGCCAGCCTCCGCTACTTAGTGAGGCCCTCGGCAACTTAGTGAGACCATGTTTCAAAATAAAGAATAAAAAGTAGGGCTGGGGGTGTAGCTTGGGGGTAGAATGCCTCTGGGTTCAATCCCCTGGTGCCACAAAAAAAAAAAAATTGTTTTGAGACAGGGTCTTGCTAAGTTGCCCAGGCCGGCCTTGAACTTGGGATCCTCCTGCCTCAACCTCCCAAATAGCTGGGATTATAGGCATAGTCCTTTCTTAAAAAAAAATCATCTCAGAGTATTTTCTAATTTATCTGGAATTTCCTCTTTTATCCATTGATTATTTAAGAGTTTATTGTTTAGTTTCCATGTACTCAAGAATTCCCCAAGTTTTCTTTCATTATCAGTTTCTTTTTTCATTTCATCGTGACTGAGGAACATGCTTGGTCTGAGTTCAGTTCTTTTGAGTGTGTCGAGTCATTTTACAGCCTAATAGGTCTGCCCTGGCATGTGTTCCGTGAGACTCGAGAATGTCTGCCCTGTGCTGGGGGTGGAGAGTTTTGTGATGTCCACTGGCCTTGCTGGTTCACAGGGTGTCCGGGTGTCTCTCCTTACTCCGTCCATCGTTGAAAGGGGGTATTGATGTCTCTAGCTGCTGTTGGGTTGTCTGTGTCTCCCTGGGTTCTGTTGGGGTTTGCTTTGTGCATTTTGGGGCCCTGTGAAGCACGTCTCTGTTCATACCTGCTGTTTCTTCCTGAGGCACTGGCCCTTTTGTCTTCAGTCCTGGAATCTCTCTCGTTGGATAGCACGGCCTCTCTGCTCTCTGGGTGATTGCTTGCATGGTAGATCTTTTTCCATCCTTTGTCTTTCATTCTATCTCTGAGTCTGAATTGTGTTTCCTGTGCACAGCATAGACTTGGATCATATTTTTACTCTATCCCCATTTTCTGTTAAATTTACACTCAGTGTAATTACTGATAAGGTTGGATTCATGCCTGCCATTTTCTATTTGTCGTCTCTATTCCCCCATTACTTTTTTTTTTGTGTTCAATGAATATTTAATTCTCTGGTAGCATTTTTGTTTCCTTGCTGTCTCTTTTACCATTTTATGAAGTTATTTTCTTGGCGGTTTCTCTGAGTATTACAATTAACAGCTTCACACAGTTTAGGTCAGATTAACACTGACTTGATTTCACTGCCCTTCCAACCTTTGCTCCCGGACGTCTCTCTTCCCTCCAGCTTCTTTGTGTTGGCCTTGGCACGCACCTCAGCATGGTTTTGTAACTGTTGCTTTATGCCATTGTCTTTGAAATCAGATAGGAGAACAGACTGAAGAGCCAAAATGTGTTGGTGCTATCTCTGGCCGGCTCTGGGCTGCCTTCTGTGTGCTGCTTCTTGGTGTGGATCCTCTAGCCCGAGGCCTCCCATTAGTGTTTCTCATGGGGCAGGTCTTCTTGCAGTGCAGCCGTTCCGTGTTGTGCATCTGGCATGGCACTTTCCCCTCCACCTCTGAAGGAGTCCTGCTGGAGCTGGAGTCTTGGTTGTCAGTCTTCTCTTCATCCCCGAGTGCTCATCCGCCACCTCCCGGACTCCCTGGTTCTGGTGGAGGGCAGCTGTGGGCCCCAGGAGAAGCCTCACACACTGAGGCACTTCTCTTCACCCCTGAGTGCTCATCCGCCACCTCCCAGACTCCCTGGTTCTGGTGGAGGGCAGCTGTGGGCCCCAGGAGAAGCCTCGCACACTGAGGCACTTCTCTTGCTCTGAGACTCTGCCTTTGGCGTCAGCAGTCTGACCACGATGTGCCCAGGTCTGGCTCCTCCTTGGAATCCACTGAGCTTTGTGGATGTACTGCTAGTGCTCATCAGGTGTGGGAGGTTGGGGGCCTTGGCTTCTTCCAAGTCCTCCTGTCCCCTGTGTCCTCCCGGGCCTGCTGTATGCACTGTGCAGTTGAGAAGCCACAGTCTTCATTCTTTTCTGCTCCTCGACTGGATCACTCAATCGACTGATCCTTAAGGTCACAGAATCTTTCTTTTGCCAACTAAGATCTGAGCTTTTCCTTTTGGTTGTGCTTGTCTACCCCGTAGTTTCTGTCTGACTCTCTCCTGTGCCTTCCCTTTTTCAATATTCTCTGCTTATGAAATGTCCCTCTCACATATTGAGTCTTCAGATGTGATATCCTTTAGTTTGAACATATTTGTGTAGCTGATTTAAACTATTTGTTTAGTAAGTCCAACATCAGGACTTATTTGGGGACAGTTTCTCTTAACTACTTTTTTCCTGTTTATGTGTCTCCTAATTTTTTGTTAAAAACTGCACATTTTAAATAATACAGTGTGCACTTCTGGAGGTGACATCCTCTTTCCATGGGGCTTGTTGTTGTTGCCTCTGTTTCACCATTTGTTTATCCAGTGTCTTCCTGGACTAATTCTGTAAAGCCTGCACTCTGTCGAATCCACTGAGGTCTCTGCTAGGTTAGCGTAGGGTACATTTTTTGCAGACAGGCTGTGTGCTGGGCATGCCTTCAGTGTTCAGACAGTTGCTGCTCTGCCTTAGCCCTCACTTCCTGCTTGCACAGAGCCACAGAGTCAGCCAGAGGTGAGAGCATAGGGCCTTCTCGGGGTTTTCATGGGTGTACACATAGCATGCATGACTTCCATGTGTCAGAAATGTGTCAGCTTGTCCAGGACCATGTGGACATCCCACTCCTCAGGGTCTTCCTTTAAGATTTAAGCAATACAGTTGCTTGCTTTTGACACTCACCCTTCCCCCTGTCCCCCAGTCAGTGGAGTCAGGCCAAGTAAAGAAAGCCCTGTGAACAGGGTGTTTCCAGGAGGCTGACAGGTCAGTGGCGACAGGTCTTTGTGACCAGGCTTTGGGGAGCTCCAGACCTGCAAGGTAAAGTGACAGGAGGCTCCTTGTTCTTACCAGGGTGCAGCCGTTTGTGTGCACATGTGTGTGGGGAGGAACAAACCCAGGGCCCAGCATGTGCTGAGCGCGCACTCTGCCACTCCATGGCACTCCCACCGCCTCCATTGTCTTTCTCAAATGAGCACTCCTTGGGTTGTTGTAAGCCTTTTGTTAATTTCTGGAGTTTTGAAAAAGTTGGTTTTGTCGGCTACTCCGGTGGTCCTGGATTTCAGCAGTCCTCACTCTACCTCCCTGCAGGGCCTTGTGGAGGGACGTGGTTGTGAGGGTGGGCGCACTGTTCTTCACATGACAATGCCAAGGCTATTTCCAGTCCATGTGCGTGCCCTTGCTGCAGGCGTGCGTGCGTTCATCTGGGCTTGAGCTTCCGAAAGTGGAGCTGCCGAGTCAAGGAACGGAAACTGACTGTGTTGGCCGCAGAGCCTCGCTGTGCAGACAGGGCACGCGTTTGCCTTCCCTCCTCAGCAAGAGGGCGTGGTTTTCCGAGCCCTCACCTGCCTGGTGTGTGCGAGCGTTTTGGTCTTTGCCAGGCTTCAGGAAAGGGCGGTAGGTGTCGCATGGTTTTAATTGACATTGCTCTCAGGAGTGAGCCATGGGGCATCTCGCATAGGTGTAAGATTCGTTGTTTTTCCTTCCTGTGAATCGTATGTGTGTGTCCTGTGTTCCTTTTTCTTCAGCGTGTTGGATTACTTCTTCGTCGTGGGAGCTCTCTGTCGTCTGTGAGGATGATGAGCTGTACCTGATACGCTGCAGGTGCCCCTCGGCTTGCCTCTGCTTCTGCTTAGGCTTTTCCCCATGTAGGTTTTCGGTATGGTTGGATTATCACTCTATATTGTCAACTACGGCTTCTGAATTTTGTGTTGTGGTTAGAATGCCCTTTCCCACTCAAAGAGTACATTAAACATTTCTTCTATGTTCTTTCTAATACTTTTATAGGCTCTTTTTCACATTTCAATCACTGATCTATAAGATGTGAGTCAGGAAATCCACTTTTTTATTTCAAATTGCTGTCCAGTTGTCCCTATACCATTTATTAATGAAGTCACACTTTTTTGCAGATTTGAAACACCACTTCCATGAATTTTTTTTTCCTGTGGCACTGGGGATAGAACTCAGGGGTGTTCTACCTCTGCATTATACCCCCAGCCCTGTTTTATTTAAATTTTGAAACTGGGTCTCGCTAGGTTACTGAGAGTCTCACTACTTGCTGAGGCTGGTCTCCACCTTGCGATCCTCCTGTCTCAGCCTCCCAAGTTCTGGGATCACAGGCGTGTGGTACTGCGCCCGGCTCTTCCCTCATGTTTTGAAGTCCTGGTTACATCATTTGGTTTTGGATGCTGAGCTGTCTGCCTGGTCATACACTATCATATCCTTTTCTTTTTTTTTTTTTTTAACAGTACTGGGGATTGAACCCAGGGACATTCTACCTCTGAGCTACACTCCCATTTTTTGTTCTTTATTTTGAAACAGTGTCTCACTAAGTTGCTGAGGGCCTCACTAAGTAGCTGAGGCTGGCCACGAACCCGGATCCTCTAGTCTCAGCCTCCCAAGTACTGGGATTACAAGCGTGCGCTACCACACCTGGCTTATACCCTTTTCATTACTGCAGCTGTGATACATTTCTAGGTCAAAGATACCTTGTATATTTCTGTCCCTTTTAGGGTAAAGTTGGGACATAAGGGATGAGATGAAAGGAGAGGGTGTTTTTGTAAAATTTAATTCAGGATTAATTGGTTACCCTGGTGCTTTTTGTATATTTTTAACAAATCTCCATACTTTATTAAAAGACAGATTTGAACTGTTGTGTGACTGAAGAGTGAGGATGGAAGTGCGGGTATTAGGTGGGCAGGGGCCGTACCAGGGCGGAGGCCGTCAGTGGGGTGCTGATCAGAGTCCACGGCTCATTAGTGGGGTACTGAGGTGTACAGGGGGAGGGGAGGCCCCCTCTGAACTCAGGCCCTGTCAGTGGGGTGCTGAGGGATGCAGGGGTAGGTGAGGTCCCCTCTGAACTCAGGCCCTGTCAGTGGGGTGCTGAGGGGTGCAGGGGTAGGGGAGGTCCCCTCTGAACCCAGGCCCTATCAGTGGGGTACTGAGGGGTGCAGGGGGAGGGGAGGCCCCCTCTGAACTCAGGCCCTGTCAGTGGGGTGTTGACGGGTGCAGGGGTGGGGAGGCTCCCTCTGAGCCCAGGCCCTGTCAGTGGCGTGCTGAGGGGTGCAGGGGGAGGGTAGACCCCCTCTGAGCCCAGGTCCTGTCAGTGGGGTGCTGAGGGGTACAGGGGGAGGGGAGGCCCCCTCTGAGCCCAGGCCCTGTCAGTGGGGATGCTGAGGGGTGCAGGGGAGGGTAGACCTCCTCTGAGCCCATACCCTGTCAGTGGGGATGTTGATGGGTACAGGGGGAGGGGAGGTCCCCTCTGAGCCCAGGCCCTGTCAGTGGGGTGCTGAGGGTACAGGGGGGAGGGTAGACCCCCTCTGAATCCAGGCCCTGTCAGTGGGGATGTTGAGGGGTGCAGGGGGAGGGGAGGTCCCCTCTGAGCCCAGGCCCTGTCAGTGGGGTGCTGAGGGTACAGGGGGGAGGGTAGACCCCCTCTGAATCCAGGCCCTGTCAGTGGGGATGTTGAGGGGTGCAGGGGGAGGGGAGGCCCCCTCTGAACTCAGGCCCTGTCACTCGGTGCTGAGGAGTGCACGGGGAGGGGAGGCCCCCTCTGAGCCCAGGCCCTGTCAGTGGGGTGCTGAGGGTACAGGGGGGAGGGTAGACCCCTCTGAGCCCAGGCCCTGTCAATGGGGTGCTGAGGGGTGCAGGAGGAGGGGAGGCCCCTTCTGAGCCCAGGCCCTGTCAGTGGGGATGTTAGGGGTGTAGGGGGAGGGGAGGCCCCCTCTGAGCCCAGGCCCTGTCAGTGGGGTGCTGAGGGTATAGGGGGGAGGGTAGACCCCCTCTGAGCCCAGGCCCTGTCAGTTGGGTGCTGAGGGGTGCAGGAGGAGGGGAGGCCCCCTCTGAGCCCAGGCCCTGTCAGTGGGGTACTGAGGGATACAGGGGGGAGGAGGCCCCCTGCTCTGAGTCCACATGTTATCAATAGGGTACTGAGGGGTGCAGGGGGTGGAGGGTGCTGCACCCTCCCTCGATGCTCTCAGTACCCCCTTTAAAGCTATTGTGCTTGTTGCAGTCCCTGGAATTAGGGCAGGGGAGTGCAGGGCCTCCAGGGTCTGAAGAGCCACCTCCTTAGGGCAGAGCAGGGTGGGGTGTTTGTGGGGGGAGCTCCGGAATGGCTGGCAGGGGTGGTGTGGCGCTGGGCTGGGGCTCTTCTAAGGGACTTCCATGGCGGCAGTGGCAGAGCTGGCAGGAGCAGGTCCCAGGGCCTAGAGGAGAGCTGGGCTTGGTCCTGATGGCCATGGGTCAGCTGGCACAGCACAGGATTGAGGGGCTTGGGTGGCTGGTCCAGGGCAGACTGGCTGGGTTTGAGGGGTGGCAGGAGGGAGGTAGGGCAGGGCCTGGGTCCTAGTGTCAGTGCTGGGGTGAATGGCCATTACAGAAATGGGGTCAGAAGTAGGATTAGCTGCATAAAGCTGAAAACTAACAGTGGCTGGTAAACACAGGGCTGGAGTGTTTCTGTGGATCAAGGGTCTGAAGGTCAGCTGGGCACAGTGGCCCACGACTCCAGTCCAGTACTTGGGAGACTGAGATAGGAGGACTGCAGGTTTAAAGCCAGCCAGGACAGTTTAGTGAGACCTTGCCTCAAAATAAAATTAAAAAAAAAGGGAAGGAGGGAGGAAGGAAGGGGACTGGGGTGTAGCTCAGGGGTAGAATGCCTCTGGGATCAATCCCTAATACAAAAAAAAAAAGAGTCCAGAGGTCAGTGCCCCCCACCGATGTGCCGTCAGACCTTGTCTCCTTCTGGCTCCTGGCTCAGCATCCAAGCGTGAGGCCTCCATCCTCAGGCTGCGCTGGGGCTCCAGCCATCACGGGGTCTACAGAAAGGAGGGGTGCACCTGCCTGCTGGGACAGTTCCATGAGTTTCCTTTCAGGACCCCTCTTCCCAACACACACTCTGCTCATGTCAGCTTGGCCAGTACCTCATCACACTCAGTGTCCAGTTGCCCTGCCCAGGAAGAGGGAACTCATCTTTATCTTGGGAGATGGGTAACCTGCGGGGGAGTGGGCAGGTGCAGCACAGCAGCCTCCAGGCTGTCAGAGGGCAGGCGGGTGTGGGCATGCACCTCCCCAGGACCCAGCTCTCCTGGGATGGACGGCCCTGCCCTTCCACCCTGCAGTCACCTCCGCATCCTTGGTGGCTCTGTCTAGCTCACCCACCCCCAAGCATCATTCTTGCTCTTGGGTTGGGAGTGGACTGGCCACCCACCCTGGGCACAACTAGCTGGAAAAATAGACCCCTGGGAACACCGGAGGGGCACCCCCAGGCACAGATGTCCCCAGGCAGGATGGGGACACAGTCAGCCTATGTCCAGGACAGCTGGCTAAGGAACTGGGGCCTGGGCTCTGGGAAGTGCGGTGTGGGAAGGCACTGAGGCACTGGATCCTGGATGCCTCAATGGAGTTCCTGGTCTGGCTCTGCCGCATCCCCAAGGCGCTGGTCTTGGGGACATCACAACCAGTGACTGGATGGGCCTCCACCCCCATCCCCTGCGGGAGGACAGGTCGGGCTAGGGTCTATGGAGCTGGGGGTGCCATGCAGGGAAGAGGTGGCAAGAAGTGGGGAGAGAGCACAGACAGCAAGGGCAGACAGTGTAGACAGAATGGTGAGTGTAGGCGGCTAGTGTAGACCGGGGTGAGAGTTGTTTTTAGGAAATGGGAGCAGGGACACAGCCCAGCAGAAGGAGGCTGGATGGCCAGTGGGGTTGCAGCTATGGGCTTGGGGCACAGGCTTTGGCCTCGGGCTGGAGTGGGCAGCAGGAAGCCCCACCTAGCTCACTGGACCCCAGGCCAGAAAGACTACATTCCCCAGCCTCTCTCGAAGCTATGGCTGCATGACTAAGCTTGGGCTTCTGGGAAAGAGCCATCCTTCCTTCCTGTGTACTCCCTGGGGTAAGGATGTGGTGGTTGAAGCTTCCGCTCCCTCCTGGGTTTCTGAGGAAGAAGACCCAGTCCAAGCACGGTGCAGTGGAGAGCTGGAGGAAGCTCCTCTGAGGACTCTGGAGGTGCTGTGACTGCCCAGGGGGTCCTTACATAGGAGAAGATAAACGGTCTCCTTCCAACTGGTTCATTTGGGCTTTTTCTTACATGCCGCCAAACCCAATCTTAACCCACACAGCAAGGGACTACAGAGCACAGGTATGGCTGGGCAGGAGGGCTGGGAGGCTTGTGCAGAGCTCCCACAGCGTCTAGGCCCATTTGTCCCTGGGCAGGAGCATGGGGGACATTGTGGGGGTAGTGGGAGTGTGGAGGCCCCTCCCCAGGTGAGCCCGCTCTTAATGCTACTGACAGGAAGCCCTTTCCTCGTGGGAATCACGTGGTACAGTGCTGGGATTGTGGGGGCCAAGCTGTCCAGGGCAGGGCTAGTCTTGTGTCCTGGGAAGAAGCATGCCCTCACATTCTGGGGTCATGGTAGCACCTCATGGCACCAACAAGGCCACAGCTCAGCTCCAACTCCAGCTGGGACCCCGGGAGCTGAGACCCAGCCAGGCACCAGAGGCCCAGGCTCAGAATTGGGCAGGTGGCATGGTGGGGTCAGCCTGAGAGGCCCCAAGGGAGCATCCAGGGAAACCCGTGCCCCCCCCCACAAGTCCACACGGTATGCCTGGGGGCTGGTGGGAGATCAGGCTAGAACTGGGCCTGGCCCAGCTCCTCCAGAGGGCAGGGGAACTCATCAAGTCCCCCGCCTCTGGGCCTGTTTCCTCATGTAGTGTGCAGGTACCCACAGCATGGTCACCATAGGGTTTTCGGGAGGCTGAGGTGGGCAGACAGGTCTGCCACAGGTCAGGACCTCACAAACAGTGGGTGTGTACCAGAGATGGGGGGGCAGGGAAGTGCCAGGAAGCAGCTCGGCTCCTATAGCCCAGCATGTGCCTGATGCTCCACGGGGCATCAGCAGCTTTCAGGAACCTGGAGAAGGGGATGGGAGGTGCTGGTGCCTGGTGGGGACTCTGCTTCCCAGGACTCCCTCTACCCCATCCTGCAGCCCTGGACTCACGCTGCAGGGTTCCCAAGGCTGGCTACTGTTTGGGGCTGAGGCTTGGAAGGTCAGCCACCTGTGCCACCAGCTATGCGGGGAGGAGGGGAAGGGGCCAGAGTGGGTGTGGTCAAAGCTTTGATCAGGTGGGTGTTGCCCCCACTCCACCTGGAGGCAGGTGGTGAAGGTGTGAAGGGCTGGGAATGCCAGGGAGTAGGAACCCAGCACCATGGAAGCCAGGCCCCCGCTGGGGCTAGGCTCCAGGTGTCTACCTGGTCACCTTTTGTCATCTCCGAGTGCTTTAAAGTCATGGGATGCTCCAGCAGGGTCCAGCTGAGCTCAGCAAGATTGGTGTTGGGAGGCAGGAGAAAAGGGTGAGCCCAGGCTTCTTGGAGGGCTAAGCCTTGGACTGAGAGCCCACAGTACCGCTGATGATGTGATTCAAGGCCAAGAACCTCCTGGCACCTTCTAGGGTTCCCAGGCAGCTGCCTACACCCTGGAGTCCAGGGCCCAGCTGTGAAATCAGAAGTGTCCTCACCCGCACTCCTTCCCATTACATTTGGCCAAATCCAGGCTGTCCACAGGTTGGACTCATGAGTCACCCGCCAACTTAAGTGTGTGTGCAGATCTGGAGCCCCTTCGGGGACTGGGAGTGTGGTCCAGGGCTTGAGGCCCCAGATGGTGCTGAGCTTCTGCCAGCGCAGGGTTGTCCCAGCTGACCCTGCCCCTCTAGGCCAGACTGCCCTTTGCCCACTGGTGACCTCCAGGCAGGTGTGGAGCACTGTCCACGCTGACCCCAGCCCTGTCCCCAAAGGTGGTGATGGGCTGACTAGCCCAGAGACAAGTGTCTAAGAGCTCAGTTTGCTCATCTCAAACGGAGTGTGCCTGGATGAGACCGACCCAGAGCGCCTGGGGCACACAGACAGCTCCCTCTGCTGTGCAGCCACCAGGGAGGGGAGCCCAGGCCCCACCACACCCGACCCTGCCCCTACTAGGTTCTGAGCCCTTCTCAAATCCTGGGAGGTCACATGGGTTCTCCCTGGTCACTGTGCAGCTGTGCGTCCACCGGCTCAGGGTGAGCCCCTGCGCAGAGACGGCAAGGGAACCTTGCCAAATCTTGGAGAGTGGTTCTGGGCATTCGGCAGCCCTCTGCTCCGCAGTACCCCCCCCCCCCGTGGGAGCTCAACCCCGCCAGCCGGTTTCCTGGGGGGGGGCGCCATCCCACCGCTGCTGCAGATGCGCCCTACACTGCCCCGGCCTGGTGCCGAGATCGGGGGAGTGGGCGGAAACGACTGCAGGTGGTGGAAGCCGAGAGTGTCCGCAAGAGGGGCGGAACAGTGCCCCCAGCCCCAACCTGCCGCTGGAGACTGCAGGGCGGGAAGGGGAGGCTCGAGCCTTGCTGGGAGAGGGCGCGGGAAGGGGCCTCAGCTGGCTTCTGCGCGCAGCCCCAAGCGAAAGGGTCGACAGTGTGAGCCCTGGCCGTGGGCCACCAGACCCGACCGCCACCGCAGGACTTACGTCCCCACCCAAGGGTGTTCACCCGGCTGGGCGGCGCGGGAGCCTGGGAGACACGGAGCCCTGCCTCCTGGGTTTATTGGGTAAAGTTCAGCAAAGTGCTTCGGAGAGGGCTGCGCCCGCGGGAGCCGCTGCCCGGCCCCACGCACACAGTCTTTCATAAATTTAAAACTCTTCTGTAGGAACCGGCTATGTACAGGGCCAATGACTGAAACCTTAGAAAAGAGCCGACGGCGGGCGCCTTCCGTCCTCCGGTCTCCAGACCTGGGACTCGCGGCCGCGTGGGGCGGTCCCCGCCCGGGTCCCCTTTCCCGACGCGGCGCTGTGTCTCAGAGGTGGGGCGCGTAGAAGGCGGGCGCGCCGTAAGTCTGCGAGCCCAGCACGAAGGGCGAGAGCACCGCGGGGCTCGACAGGAAGGGCAGCTGCGCGGCGCACACCAGCCCGCCGGGGCCGTGCGCCGGGTACCCGGCCGGGCCGTGCATGGCCAGCGGCGCGCCCATGGGCGGCGAGGGGCTGAGCGGGCTGAGGCCGCCGGGCAGCCCCGCGCCGGGCCCTGCGCCGGGCCCCGGGCCCCCGCCGCCGCCCGTGGGCGCGCTCGTGTCGGCGCCCGGGTTCTGCTTCTTCCACTTGGTTCGGCGGTTCTGGAACCAGATCTTCACCTGCGTCTCGGTGAGGCTCAGCGACAGCGCCAGGTTGAGGCGCTCGCACACGGACAGGTAGCGCGTGGCCTTGAACTTGTTCTCCAGAGCCACGAGCTGCTCGTAGGTGAAGGCGGTGCGCGCACGGCGCGGCTTCCCCGACTTGGAGTCGGAGCCGGTGCGCTTCCGCTTGGGCTTGGTTGCCGCCGCCGCGCCCTGCGGGGTGGTCCCTGCGACCCCCGCCGCCGCCGTGGCTCCAGGCGGGCCCGAGGCTCCCGGCGAGTTCCCGCGGGGCGCGGAGGCCGCGGGCTCGTCGACCGTGCCGGGCGGCACCTCGGCCTCGGCCGCTCCCGGACAGCCCGACCCGCGGGCCCCGAGGCCGCCGCCGCCGCCTCCCCGCGCCTCCTCCACGCCGCGAGCCGCCTGCGCCTCGTCCTGGTCCTCGTCTTCGGGCGCCTCGTCCCCGCTGTCTGCGCTCGGGCTACGGCCGCCTCCGCCACCGCTGCTGCTGTAACCGCTGGCCTCGGCCTCGTCCGCCTTGTAGGGGTCACCGGCACCTGCGGGCGGGCAGGACGAGAGAGGACTAAGGGTCAGGCCGCGCCCTCCCTGCGGGATTTCCTCTTCCTTCTTTGCCTTCTCTTTTTTTCCGTAGCTCTTTCGTTTCCCTCTCTCGTTCCAATCTTGCCCGTTCGAATCTCCTCTCTGCCCCTTTCTCCTTTCCTGCGGAGCTGTGGATAGCGGCTAGCCGCCCGCGGGCCGATGCACAGCTCGCGCCAAGGCCCCGCAGGGCGAGGTGCACGCCGGCGGGGCCCTGGGTTGTACAACCGAGTGTACAGCGCAAAGAGCACTCGGATCGATCCCGGGGCAGATACAAACTTAATTAAACTCATTTTGTGTAATGTACAAACTAGTTAAAGGCCATTTAATTTATTTCGGCGTATATTACCCTCCAATTATAGTGGGCGCCCGGCCAGCCAATTACCGGGCATTTAACAGTAGGCGGGCGGGCCAGCCAGAGGCCTGGGGTAGGGTCCCTGCACCCATGGGGAGGGGGCTTCCACGGGCCAAAATCAGTTGCCCTGACGCCTCCCTACCTCACCACTCCTTACAACTCCAAGGCAACCCTTCTGGGCCCCTTTGCCCTATCCTTAGGTCTGTGTCCGTGGCCTGTCCCGTTCTGCATGGTCAGGAGGTCCTTGAAGAGCTGGGGAAGGGAGTCTGGGTAGCAGCCTGGCATCCTCCAATCAGAGGCCAGTGCCCACTGCATTTTGAGCTTCTGAAATCTGGAAGAAGGCCTTTCTCCTAGGCAGGGATCTGAGGGTGGTCTGTGCTCCTCACCCCCACAGGTGGTTTTTACCATCCCAGAGGGACCCAGCTCCCCATAGTGCTTCCCACCAGGGCATCAAGGCCGGGTTGGCATCTGGATCCTGGGGCAGAAAAGATAAATTTGCTCCTGACAGATTCCTCCAGGACACTGGCCCAGATCACATGAAGACCAGCAGGTGTCCAGGTCCCCAATTCGCATGCCTTACAGGGGTAGGAGCAACCTTGAGCATCCCAGCCCAAGCCTGGTCTGGACCCCACCCGCTGTCCTCTCCAGCGCACGGTGCCTGCTCCCTCCCTGCACAGCTAGAGTCTGGGTCCTGAGCTGCAGGTGGAGGGCCAGGGGTTCTGCTCCAGCCAGCCCGATTTGCTCTCCCTTCATCTCTGCAGATAGGAAAGAAGCCTAGCGCAGGTGCAGCTAGCTGTCCCCTTGCCTGAGCTGCAGCCCCAGCCCTGTCCACCCAGCGCTCCTGTCCTATGAGGCACAGGGGCCAGGAAGTTGGAAGGAGGAAGGGGGGAGGGGCACAAAAAGCAATCAGGAGCGGGTCGAATGCAATTCGCGATCAATAGCGGCCCCTAATAAGTGTAATAGGTTTTAATCGAGTAATTATCCGAATTTTGACCCTATAATTTAGATGTTCGGGGGGAGTTTGCAAGGTGCTTGAAAGAGATATGCATGCGCCGTAATGGGATATCGACCCGACCGGGGGCGCGGGCCGCCCCATTACCGGCCGCTTTCCGCCGCTAAGCACATTTCCCCTTAACTGTAATCGAAGGGATTTAATTGTTTTTCCAGAGATAACCAGCGTTTTGTCACAATTAGTCTGATTTGTCCAAAAAGAGAGAGAGAGAGCGAGCGAGCGCGAGCTGAAAGGAGGGAGGGAGGCCCCCGGGGCGGCCACAGTGGGGGGCGGGGAGGTCACCGGCCTGCCGCCCCGCACTTTCCCTCCACCTCCAGCTCGAACTACCCTCCAAGGCAGGAGACGCGCCCTGGCGAACCCTGGGGCGGTCTCAAAGCCTTACAACCTCTGGGCCTGGCCCCGCGGAGCCTTCCCAGAGGCGCAGGGCAGCGTGGGCCCTGGAGTCCGGGTCGAACGGAGGCCGCGGGTGGGCCGGGCGCGGACCCCGCGCTCTGCGAACTTTCCACCGAGCCCCGGCACCCAGCCAGGCCCAGCTCCTCACCAGGTCCCGGGAGCGTAAATGCGCACAAGCGGCCAGTCCCCTCGCCCCCGCGACCCTGCGCCGGCCGTGTCCTACTCACTCGGCGGCTCAGCTCCGGCTGCTGCTCCAACTCCCCCGGAGGCGGCGAGGGCTCGGCGCTCCAGCTCCTCCGCGCGCGGCGGTCGTCCTGAGGCGGCGGGGACCGGGGCGCACGGGGTCGGTGCGCACGGGGCGCACGGGGTCGGCGCCACGGGGCTCAGCAGCACGCAGCGGCGTCTCCTGCTGTTGAACTTGTTGGGGTCCAGGATGTCCAGCACCGAGAAGGAGGTGGGGCGTGGGGGCGCGGCGGGCCGGGCCGCTCCAGCACCCTCGGGCGCTGCGGGCACAGTGTCGCTGGCTGCGAGCGGCGGGGCTCCGGCCCGGGGAAAGGAGGGCAGCTCGGCGCGCCCGTCCATAGCGTCCCGGGCAGTGGCGGCGGGAGCGGGTGGTGCGGGCCCCGGGCCGGGCCCGGGCGGCGGCGGCGCCAGCGCGGGGATGTCCCCAGAAGCCGCCGGGCCGCTGGCACTCATGCCGGCCTCCCGCCGCTCCGGCGGCTCGGGCCCCGCGGCTCACTGGGCTCCCATCCCTGGCGGCCTGGGCGCTGCCTCCCGGCCCGCGCAAGCAGCCGCGGTTCGGTTGCTCTCGGCCGGTGCTGCTTGGCGCTGCCTCCGCCGCCGCCTCAGGCACCCGCCGTGCCCGGCCCGAGCATTTATGGCGGCCCCACCGGAGGCGCCCACGCGCCCACACGCCGCACACACGTGCGCCCGCAGGCGGCCGCGGGGTCCGCCGCCCTCGTTAGCGCGCACGCCTAATTGGCTGCGAACGGTCCCAGGCGGAGGAGGCGGACCCCGCGCGGGACACACAGACGGAGCCTCCGGGCCGGACGGACCGACGCTCTGCCCGGAGCCGGAGCGCAGTCCGCCGGCGGCTGTCGCGGTCACAGCGTGTTGCTGCGCCTCGGCTGGTCTGTAAACCGCGCACCCGCCTCCTCGGCGAAGGGGGAGGAGACAGCCCCGGCTTTTAAATAATTGTGGGATCAATCTGCTGCAGAGGGGTCGCGGAGGCCCCGGGGCGCGTGGCTGGCGAGCCCTGAGTTGGCTGGGACATCCCGCGCAGGATGCGGTGACCGCCGGCCTCTCCTCCCAACCCGTGCGCAGGGCCCTGGACTCGGACGACTCCGCGACGCCAGCGTCCCCCGCAGCTGGGGGGGGGGTCTCGCGCGTATTGAGTCTCCGTAGGGTCTTCGGCCCCTCCCGCGCGTTCCGCGGGTCTCGGTCCCGCCGCCCGGTTGCTCCCTCTCGGGCCTCGCGCTCTCGCTCAGGGTCCGTGCCCCTCCGTCCCCGCCCGCCCCGGCGCCCGCCCCCTTCGCGCTGTCAAATTAGGGCGGGCCGGAGTTTCCACGGGGGCGGGGCTGGCGGCCCCCGAGGTCGCTCATTAAAAGTGGAATCGAAAATAAGGAAGACTGGACAACCCTCCCGCTCCCGCCCCCCAAAGGGGGGGCCGAAGAATAGCACCAACGGCAGGCGGCCTACCGAACAACCTACACCCCTCAAGTAAGGGAAAAGGTGCGTTTCTTCCGGAAATACTGCGGCAAACGCCTCGCGCCCCTTCCCCACACCCGGGGAAGTAAGAAGGCCCGCACGCGGCCCGAGTATTTGTGCACGTTTTGTCCACAGCAGCAATGTTTGCAGGATAAGGTCCTGCGGCCCCCGGAGGGTCGAGCCCGGCGTCCCACGGCCGAGCGCGGGATGGCAGATGCTTCCCGGCAGGTCGTGAGTCTCCCTCCTCCTCCTGCGCCCGTCAACGAGCCCACCCGCCTCGGTGGACCCAGGTGGGAGACGGCGGTGGCGCGCGCGCGTCTGCAGGGTGTGAGCACGCGGTCGAGTGCTCCGGCGGCTGTGCGCGCCTCCTCCCGCTGCGGTCCCGGGAGCCCGCTCCGCGCGCAAGGACGGGTCCTTTGCAATTACCGCGGGCAATGATCCTTCGGAAGCAGAAATTAAAAGTTGGGAGAAATAATGGGGGACTGATCGGCTGTAATTTGGGCCACGCTCGGACATGCTGAGCCTCAGGGAGGCTGGGACTGGGGGGAGGCCCAGGCCTCTCCTCCCCTCTCGCCTCCCCGCCCCCTCTGCCCTCCCCGCATGCTGGTCCATCCTGAGATTCTAATCAGACCCACAACACTGTGTCCTTCCTTGCCAGGACTTGATTATTCTTTATCTTTAAATTATAAATCACCTCTGGGGAAGGAGGGTGGGTAATCTCTCATCGCAGGGAGGTAATTATCTCCTTCCCACCCCCACCTTGGTCTTCCCTCTCTCCCCCTCCCTAGCTGAGTTTGAATACAGATGTGCACACCCCATTCTCTCTCTCTTACACACACACACACACACACACACACACACACACTCATTCACAAGCACGCAGCACACAAGCTCAAATTCATTCACCAGCACCCAGACCCATACACACACTGGAGCCCAGGCTCAGCAGTGCCCTCACAGGCCACCCCCTCCCACCCCAGCTCCTTGCTGGCACCCCTCTGTGAAGAGGGGCACTCAGGTCCCAGGCTCCTCCTCTGCCCCTGGATGGAGAAGAGGGCTTTCCTGGGGGAGGGCAGGGCATAAGTCCCAAGTGCAGAGCTGTGGGCTACTCTGGGTGTGCCACAGCATCCCACCCCTGCAAGCACACACTCCACAAAGCGCCTGTCACCCACACAGGTCACCAGACCGGAACAAATTTGACCAAACATATCCAACGGCAGTCTTGGCCTCACACCCTACTGGGGGGCGGCGGGGGCCGCTGGCCTGGGTCTGCTGCCACTTCATCGCACACACCAGACACCTGCAGGTGGGGAAGGGAAACGTGCCCTGCACTCAGTAGAGGAACAAGAGCACGTGCAAAGGATGCTCTATGGATGTGGGTGTATTGTAATGTGTGATGGTTATCATTAAGACATAGTGAATATAATACAACATACTAAATAGAATGTGGAATAAGTGTAATGAAATAATGTGTTATAGCATAATATACAACCAGTGTTTTGTTCCTCAAACATGTGCACACCAAGTGCTTGCCCTGTGTGTGTGTGTGTGGGGGGGTGATGACTGGGGTTGAGGGCTACTTAGATGTAAAAGCATCATGGCTGTACAAGTTTAAAGGTCCCAAGGTTCCCCTCCTCCATCCTTCCTGCCCTTCTTCTCTGGGCCTCTCAATGCTCCCACTCCGATAGGACCTTCCCCACAGGCAGGTAACGGCTCAGCAGCGCAGGGCGGGGCCTGCTGTGTGTGTGTCCTCCAGAGCTAGCCCAGGCACCTCCCTCCTTCCCTTGGGAAGGGGTGCTGTGTGTGAGCTAGGCACAAGAGAGGATGCAGCAGTCTATCCGCCCCCCCTCCATCTCTGAGGAGCAACTCAAGTCTCTGAAATGCACACCCATCCCCTCCTCTCCCAGATGAGACAACCCTCCCCTCCCCCACCCTCCACCTAGAAAGTCTGGGCTATAAAGACATCCTTTCACTCCTAATCACAATTGATTGTCAATTAGACTCTCATTGGTGCAATCTCTGCCCATCTGCCATCCCGAGTTGTCTCCACACCACCAGGCTCATTTGTGGGGCCCCAGGTGGGCACTGACAGGTGAAGTCGTGCCTGGGCTCCTGGTTGGCTCTGCTGCCCAATGGACAGGAAATTTCCCCTTCATTGCTGAGCCCCGCCCTCCCACAGCAGGTCAGCTGGGATGAAGCTCATGCAGGGCTTGGGGGGCAGGGATGAGTCTAGATATCTGGGGGGGGGGACTGGTGGCAAGGGGTCTTGGAAGTGGGTCTGGGAAAAGGAGCATGTGGGGGCTGAAATGTCATAGCCTCTCCCCAGCATTAGACCTTTTGAAGTTTGGGAGCCCAAGAGCACGAGGCGGAGCTCCCGCCTCTGCCATTAACTCTGCAGGGGGTAATGACCCCCTCCGCAATGTTTCTTCAGTCAGCTTGGGGTTGAATTCCAGTGACTCCTCCCCTGAAGGATCAAATGGCCACAGGACCGCAGCGTTTTACTTTGTGCTGTGCTAGAGTGCTGGGTAGTGGGCCCTCCCCATCTGTCCTTGTTCCTGGGGAGCTCTGGGGACAGGCTGGAAGGGCAGCAGCAGCAGTGGGGGGGAGGTCTCCCGACCTCCACTTTGTCTAATGTTTGCCTTATACAACGTGTACCCCACCCCAGACCAGCCAGGGTCCCCATAACCTCGCAGTGTAACACGCAGAGCAGAGGACCTACAAACCATCCCTGCCTACAAACCAGTCTTCCGACTCTGGACTGGAGTGCGAACTGGATCGGCTGCTGACACCGCGCTGCCTCCCTGCGGGAAGGGCGCAGGAGGTAGAGGCAGACCTGGGGTCCGAGGCTCCCGCGTGCCTTCCTCTCTCCCCACACGCCTCCACCGCATGGCGCACCCTGTCGCTCACCAGTCTGGAAAATGAGGGCGGAACGTTCTGCTTATTGGTTTTTATCATTCATCTTCTCTAAGATACACCTCCCTTAGGTTCCTTTAAGCCCTTGAGAAAGGGCGCGCCACACTGGGAGCACCGGAGAAGGGAGGGAGCGCGGGCTGCGGAGCCCTGGAGCGGCTGAAGTCCCAGCCCGCGGCTCCGCAGGGCGCCGGCATCTCTGTGCGCAGCCCACGTCGCGGTCTGCTCGCCAGCACCGCGGACAGCGCGCTCCGGTCGTTCCCACGAGGCCACGGCCCACGCCGCGTTCAGCACTGGACAGCGCCCGCGCGTCCGGCTCCCCCGCCACCGCCGCCGGCAACTCGCTCTCTGACGTCTCTGTGCGTCCTGGGCTCCATTCCCCAAACTCTGGGATACCCCAGCGAGAAAGAGGGCGCGAGCCGTGTGGGGGCGGAGTGGGGGCAGTGTGGTGTATGGAGTCCCGGCACTGCGCGCTACACACTGTCAGACGGCTGCCCGGTCACCTCCGCCGAGCGGGGCCCACGCAAGGGCCGAGGAAGGCCGATCCCAGCCCGGTTTGCAGTCCCGTTTGCAAGCCCAGCGGTAGAGCAGGGCCTGCCTCCGGCAAGGGGCCTCCCGAGAGGCAAAGGTGAGGTTTCACCTGTGCGAGTTAAAACCAGGATCTGCTAGGGGAACAACTGGGCGTGGCTCCCGGACGCTGGGAGCCGCCTCGGAAGGGTGCAGGGACCACGGGGCAGGAGGGTGGGTGGGGATTGCCACCTCACAGAGGAGTAAACTGAGGCTAGAAAGGGTGGGTGAGTGCTCAAGGCCAGCCAGCCAGCAGGTGGTGGGGCTCCAGTGGGGCGCTGGTTCTGAGGTGGTTATGTCCCTCTCTGCTCCTGCCCTCTCTGGCCTCTGCCTGCCATGGCCCACTTGAGCCTGTGGTTTGAGCCCGTGGCATGCCACCTTCCCTCACTTCCCAGGCTCCTGTCACAGTCATGGGCATGTCATGAGGGTGGCCCTGACTTCTACCCAGAGGACAGCCAGGCTATGCTGTCTTGAGGAACCAGGGAGAAGACCCCTCTCTAGCGCGGGGGGTGGGGGAGGCTGGCGCTCCCTCACCTCTCACTGCCCACCACAGCTTGCCCCCTCCGTTGTATTTTCCACCATTCTCAAATATAAACTGAGTCTCAGTCGTTCTTTTCCAGAAATGTCCTCAGGCTGGGTCCCTCAGGCTTTCTTGCCTGGCCCTACACTGGCTTGCTGTGCCCTGTGGCCGCGTGTCCACAGATACCGCTTTTGCTCACCATAGGGCCAGTGCCACCTGGGAGCTGCCCACTTCCTCACAGTGAGGTAGGCGCCATCCTGTCCTCCCCCCAAACCTGAGCTCCACTCTGTCTCACCTTAACAGGCTCTATGGCCTTTCTCTGTTTACCTGTAGCTCTGGCCCCAGACTGTGGCTCTTGGATGCTGTGTGTCTCACCTGGCTCTGTGCCCCTCATCTAGGTGGGGACAATGCAAAAGGAGAAGTGGGGGTGAGATGTGGGGCAGGGGTTTCAGCCCATGTGCTCTACTTCGCTCTCTTAGGGTCTGTTAGCCCCTGTGGGTGGGGAAGCAGCCCTGGCCTCTGTGGCTTGTTCTCTATGAACAGGGTGGTTTGGTCCTGATCAGTTGCTCCCTGATGTATTGGATGCAGGTGGCGCCCTGCACAGATCCCCATGTGAGCCACACATGCCTATCTCAGCTGCTGTTAAAGCTGTGGGGAAATGCCCTGGGCTGACCAAGACACTTCCCAGAGATGCCTGGGAGCACATCACCCCTCCTCCAGGTGTGGGGCAACTGGTGGGCTTCACACTCCAGAGTGGGACTTTACCCAGAGGCATCCTTGCTCCGTTCCTTTCCTGCACTTCTCCTGCCTTGGTAATCCCCCGCTTTCAGAGCCCTGCTTTGGCTCTGCTCCAGCCTCCCCAGAGGCTGCTCAGGAAGAGGGTGGAGCCAGAGACTGGGAAGCACCCCACCCCAGCACTGGGTTGGGGTGGTCTCCCTGCTGTGCTGTGGGTCTCACTGCATAGCACATTCTGGAGTCCAGATGCACTGTACAATGACCATACTGCTTCTTGTCCCTCATCCCACCAGCCCCATGTGATGAGGAAAGCTTTGAGTCAGGAATGTGACAGACTGGAGGATGTATCCACTTTTCTCCTTCCTGTCACCCTCCCTATCCTCCATGGCTTCCCTCTGGAGACCGTGGACTTTCCGCCTTGCTGATTCCAGGCTTGGCCATATGACGTGCAGATTCTGAGCTCAGGACCTAGGAGGTCTCTTGCCTTGGGAACTTCTGCCCCCTCCCATGAGTGGCTATTCCCCTGGGCTGGGACTTGGGATGACGGTGTGGAGCCCACTGAACCCACCTCAAAGCTGGAGTCTGATGAACCCCACAGAGAGAGAGCAGCTGATTACAGCCATCACCATCCACCAGCAGGAAGTGAATGGCTGTTGTGAGCCACCCGGTTTCTGGAATTGTTTGTTACACAGCAGTATTGTAGCAGAAACCAGAGGACAGAGAGCTGCACCTGGCATTTGGGGCCCTGGGGCAGGAACATGTGGCTTTTTTTGGGTCACCCATTGACTGTCTAAGCCCATCTGGCCTGGCTTTCTGCCTCAGTTTCTCCCTCTGCGACCAGGGTTCCATGTGTCCACCAACTGGTCTGTCCCTCTCTGCCTCTTTTCTGGGCGTTCCCTACAGACTCGCTACTCAGGTACTCCTATCACCCAGGTCCCACGAGGGCTCTTCCTTCCATTCATTCCTCTGACAGGATGGGACTGTGGTGGGCTTGGGGGGCGGAGATGAGCAAGACAGGCCGCCCCCAGCTCCGGGGACACCCCATCATCAGGGAGAGATGGGGTCGTGGGCATCTATTCCCACCTGAAACCTCTGGGAAGGCTCAGGGAGGTGGGAGGAGCCCTTCTCTGCCCCTAGGAGGGAGAGCTGCCAGGGATTAGGTGGGCGGGGGCAGGCGGGGTACACAGCAGATGCTCAAAAGTGAGTTCAGCAAAGTGCTCCCCGCCCTGCACACACAAGCCGCACTCGGGGCCAACTGCGGGCCGCCGGGGTCGGGAGGGCACGTGGGGAGGGGGCGGGTCGCCACATAATGAGCTTAATTGAGGTTAATGCCTCTTGAGAGCCCCTTGATTATTAAATTATTATCACGCGCATGAATCATAATTAGAAGTTTGAGTAACGCTCCAGGGAGCCTCAGAGGAGCGATTCCAGCGGGGTTGCGCACTGCAAGGCCGGGCGCGTGTCCGCGGGGAAGGGGTGGCGCGGGCGCGTGTCCGCGGGGTGGGGCGGGTGGCGCGTCGGCCGGTAGGTGGGTGGCGGGCCGCTGAGCGGCGTTTCTGGCAACGGCCCGCCTCCCCCGCAGCCGCCCCCGCGGCGCCCCGCCGAGCCCCTGCCCTGGGAGGGCCGCCTGCACAGAGGGTCCCGGGGACCCCGGCCGCGGCCCCAGCGGGCGGGGCCTGGCGAAGGTGCGCCCGCGGCTCGGTCGCGTCCCCGTCCCGGCCCCTGCAGACAGCGGTTCCAAGCCGCCAGCCCAGCCGGGTGCTCCGACCGCGCGCGGATTCTCTAGGACCGTCGCTCATCCGCCCATCCTCAGCCGCCGGCTTGTAAGACCCCCAGGGGGACCCGGGGAGCGCGCTGGCTGAGGACGACATGCGCCTGTGGGTCCACCGTGCGGGGCTCTGCGTGCTGGACCGGGACGCTGCGCTCCGAGCGGCTGCGCTGCTGTGGGGCGTGCGGTCTTTGGGCCGGGGCGCCCACGCCATCCGTGTGCACGGACTCGTGTGCCGAGCGTGCGCCCGGGCGTCTGCTGCCTGGCGGTGTGCGCGGCGCGGCCGCGGCCTGACGCCGGTTCTGCAGCAGGTCCGCGCCTTTGCCCGTGAGCTCGTGCGGTGTTTGGGTGCGCGCGAGCCGCGGGAGAGGGCTGCAGCAGGTCTAACCTCTCCTCGGCCTGTCCTGGGGCCCCTCTCTCTGTGCAGCCCTCCTGGGGTCCCCAGGAGAACCCCGGGAAAGGCAAGGGGTGCGGCGGGGAGGCAAGGTCCGCAAGGAGAGAGACAATCAGTCACCCCTGCACCCTCTGTCTCTCTGTGTCTCGGTCTCTTTTCCTCTCAATCGCTGCCCCTTCCACTTCTCTATTTATTTTCCTCTCTGTTGCTGAAACATATTGAAGGGGAGAAAAAGGAAACATTAAGATCCACTGTGAGCTGCGCAGCGGTTTAACGATTTCAAATGAGCCCGGCTCGGGTGAGGACCCGACACTTCCCCGTCAGGATGGCAGATGACGGCTAAAATTACCCGGAATCAATATTCTCACCGGGTGTGCCGGGCTGATAAGCTCTGCCAAGACAATGTTGACTATTAAAGTCGACAGCTTGAGATATTACACTATTAGTTATGCTATTTTTAATAATCTATAATATTTGGGCGATAATTAATTAATTATACGGGTCAGATAATATCTAGGGCTGGAATGAGGTCTGAAGGACCCATTACCGCGGTAATGAGAAAGGAGAATCTAATCTGGGGCAGGTGCCGCCAGGGCCTGGTGCTCGCCGGGGATGCTGCTGCCCAGCCTGCAGCCTCACCCGCCAGCCTGGGTGCTGGCTCTGGTCCTGCCTGGCCCTTCAGAACCGGGATCAGCGGACGGAGACAGGGGGCTGCTGGGGGTGGGTGCCTGCGCCTCCTTCTCTGGGATGCTGTCCTGCAGTCAGGGAGCTCCAGCCAGGCAGGGAGCAGGTGCCCTGGTTCCCAGCGCTCTCCTGCGGCCTGGACCACGCCTGCCCCACACCTGCTTCCTATCTTTCTCTGAACTGAGACTGGACCGGTGTGTTTACTGTGTGCAGGGAGGGGGCCTGGTCCTTCCCTCCTACAACTTCAGTATCATTCCCACACCCGGGTCATAACATCTGAGCCTGTAGCCTTGGTCCACAGGCAGCTCCAGCTGCTCGCCCATCCCTGCCCCTCTCCCCACTCACCACACTCTGCCAAGAGGCCTTCCTGTTGCTGGGTGAACGGGCAGGGTTCATTCCTACCACAGGGCCTTTGTGCGGGCGTCCTTGTTCCACAGCCTCCCCTCTCCTGGCTGTCTGCTCCAGCATTACCTCTTCAGAGCTATCCCCATGGAGACTGCCCCATGGAGGACTCACCTGGCTCTGCATTCCCAAGCAGTGTTTCCTTCAGCCAGTGTGGTTGTCTAATGCCTAAAATCAGGCAGCAAGCAGCGCTCTGGGGTGAGGGCTGACCCCCCTGTGGGGGAGCCCTGCAGGCTGCCAAGCACTGCCCTTCCCCTTGACCTTGGCCCACTGCAGGGAGCCTGGCTCTGTGTGTTTTTTTTTCTGGGGCAATGCAGCCCTTCCTGCTCCAGGTGCCTAGAAGGGAGAGGACAGGCAGTGGTCTCCTGGGAGCCTCCTGGCAGGCCAAGGGGCTGCGGTCCCTTCCCATCTCCCTGGCAGGCCAGCCTCCCCGGCCCTGCTTAGGCCCAGCTCCTGCCTCCTTACCCACTGCCTGACTGTTGAGGCCTGAGCAGACAGGCCAGGGCATGCTGTCTGTAGGGAATCCGAAAACAACTCCACTGGCAGCCAGGATTGCTTCCCACCATCACAGGTGCTGCGAGTCCCAGTGTCAGTGACAAATACTCCTGCCCAGAATAAGCGTCTCGTTAGTCTCCGTTCCAGATGGTGGCTGAAGTTACTGTACCGTTTACATGTATGTGTATATAATACATACACACACATATATATGTAAGATATGTATTTCAAATCTCTTGTCCTTCGATGAGTGTGTATCTCACGTAGAAATGATTTCTGAGAGCCGGGCATGGTGGCGCACGCTTGTAATCCCAGTACTTTGGGAGGCAGAGACCGGAGGATCCGGGTTAGCGGCCAGCCTCAGCTTTCTCTCTCTTTCTCTCTCTCCCTGTCTCTCTCTCTCTCTCTCTCTCTCTCTCTCTCTGCCTAGTGAGGCCCTCCGC